>JARFOD010103400.1:0-16245 GCA_031763545.1 Mopalia muscosa
GTCCCTTAGCTCTGATAGCACCAGGGCAAACAGGAAACTCACTCCCAATCCTCAGATTGTCCCTAGCTCTGATAGCACCAGGGCAAACTAGAAACTCACTCCCAATGCTCAGGTTGTCCCATAGCTCTGATAGCGCCAGGGCAAACAGGAAACCCCCTCCCAATCCTCAGGAACAAAATTGACATGCCTCCTCGAACCAGGATTCAAATTCCAGCCATTTAATGTTATGCTTGGCCAATTGACTTCAAGTCTCTTTTATTTGTTAAAATACAGATATTCTGAATGAAGATGTATCTGGTAGCAGAATGTTATTGTGTTACATGGGTACATATGTTGTGGTCTAACTGTGTATATCACATAGGATGTTCACCTGGCTGAGAAAATGTCTGCAGGATGTTAACGTGACAGTCAATATTTACCTGTGCTGATCAAGATCTAACACTTAAAGGACACATATTACATAGAAAGGTAACTCTGTTAATTACATACCAGGTAAGATAATTGAAGGATTTCACAGGTGAGAAGCTGTCTATTTACCTGGTAATCCTCCGATATAGAGGGGATGTCTTGATCTAATCCGTCTAGATGAAGCTCTGTCAAAGGCGTATGAGAGTGGTCCCCCATCCACCTTCAGGGTAATCACACTCTGTATGACCTCAGCTTTAACGTTGTGCCACCTTTGGTCACAGAGTGCAAAGTCACTATCATAGCGACTCTCTGCTGTAAATAATCCTGCACTACTTCTCATGTTAAACTTCAACTGTAAACATAAAGACGGCAGTGGCATGAACAGTTGAACCTAATTGTTAAATTGATCAGGTCTACAGTTTATGTTAAATTTTTTTAGTCCTACAGCTTATGTTAAATTATGTTAGTGCTACAGCTTATGTTAAATTGGTCAGATCAACAGTTTATATTAAATTGTGTTAGTCCTACATCTTGGTCAGACCCCAAGTTTATGTAAAATTGGTCAGTATTAAGATTTATGTTTAATTGGTCAGACCTACATTTTTATGTTAAATTGGTCAAATTTACAACTCATCTGACTAACAATACCCACTGTGTTGATTCAAGCGATGCCAAATAAGAAACAAACAAATATAACACAAAATAACAATCAAGTATCAGTATCAAGGCTTTAGCCATTATTCTAAGTGAGAAGTTCCCAATGGATCGCTTGGAAGACGAGTTCGTTTGTATGCAAATAATCGACCAAGGGTTGTAATGCAGAGTACATGTAGCTCAGAATAATACTCTTGGATAAAGAAGATTTTCTAATAACTGTCATATTGATTTCTTTTCCAGTTCAAGGATGAATGCTCATTGGCCCTTCAAATGTAGCCTTTGACGAGTTTCTCTGTTCTTTAATTTGAGAGCAAAGAACAAAACAATACTGCAAACTGACATCAATGGTTATTCCCTTGTTTTATAATTGTCATGCTTTATTGTCATAGCATTTCAGGCAATGCCATTTGCATGGAGGACCATACAGTTGTATGGTTGTATCTTTTTATTTATTTACCACTTTCTCATTTTCTACCAGTAACTGTGTCACATGATCTGAGCTTAGCATTTGATTGGACGGGAGGAAGATAACCATGAGTAAAGAACTGACAACTCTGCTTTTTTCATTGCACAGCTAAACTTTATAAGATACAAAATATGTGAAACCCCTGGTTCCCCGTTAAAGTAATATTATGAGAGGAATCCTTATGTTGCCAACTATTGGCTGGTGCTAAAACCCTGAAGTTGATAAAAAGTGACATCTCTTGTGGTTTCCATATGTACTATAGTTGAGGGTTCCTTCACACTATCCACTGATTAACCAATTGGTAATCCTTAAGATCACCCTTAAGCTACTGTTCATAGGGCTAAGAGCTATCATAGAAGACTATTATTTAAGACTCTGACCTTGCCCTCGTGTAGCTCAAGGGTAAGGGCTGGGGACCCCTTGTAACTGCTCACACTCAACAACACACCATTTTTCTTGTGTGTCCGGAATGACAGGGTGAAGTGAAGAGTACTTCCAATAGTAAACTTCTGAGCTGAATTTATAAAACAGAAAAGGTAAAAGATATGAATAAAAGCTGACCATGGATTATCCACATGAATCAGGATACTGAAGTTCTAGTGAAAAACATAGCAAGACAAAATGTTGGCAATAAACAACTTTGTTTCGTAAAACACAGGAAACAATCAACTGGATAACTTCTCACTTTTTGTTTAAATGAGATATCTTACCAATATAAATCACCATTGAAATAGGCCCTGTTCTCCCACTTAGACAAGATATCTTACCAAAAACTCCATATAAATGGCTGTTTAAATGGGCCCCATTCTCCACCTTAGGATGGAGAAATGGGCCCCATTCTCCACCTTAGACGGAGATATCTTACAAAAATTGCCATGTGAATGGCCATTGAAATAGGCCCCATTCTACACCTTAGGTGGAGATATCTAACAAAAAACTCCATATGAATGGCCATTGAAATAGGCCCCATTCTATACCTTAGATGGAGATATTTTACCAAGAACTCCATATGAATGGCCATTGAAATAGGCCACAATGTCCACTTTAGCGGAGATATCTTACCAAAAACTCCATATGAATCAACGTTTAAATGGGCCATATTCCCCACCTTAGCTGAAATATCTTACCAAAAATTCCATACAAATGGGCAGTGAAATATGTCCCATTCTCCACCATAGGCAGAGATATTTCAATAAAAACTCTGTATGAATCTCAGTTGAAATAAGCCCCATTCTCCACCTAAGACGAGATATCTTACCAAAAACTCCATATGAATCGCCGTTGAAATAGGCCCCATTCTCCACCTTAGAGTAACATGGCCCAACTCCACTGACCACGGAAGCATTCTTCAGGTGAAATAAGCCCCCGTTCACGGAGAACCTTCTCAGACACCCTCTTATACTGTGTGATACCTGTGTTAATTAAACAAACCATCTATAAACAGTTTTTTTGTTAAGGAACAAAAAGTATCATTAACGATGTCAATCTTAATAATTGTGAGAGACTTATAAAAATATTTCAATTCCATCAAAAATACAAAACAAAGAGTTATATTTCACACTACATAATTTTGTGCACATTTTTCTGACAATATTTTTACTGCGTCTTAAAGAAATCTACAAAAGTGACTGATATTATTTTACATTGGCCTTCTATATTATAATTCTTAAGTAAACAAATGCAAAATGAACTGAATGTGTTGAGTTTTGGGATATACATCCACCATCATCCACTAGTTATTACAATGAATTTCACCACGTTTGGTTTTGAAAACCAACAGTTACAAAATAATAAAATATAATTCCTTCTGAATAATTTTCCGAGAGAATTCACGTTCTGACTTATTAGTGTAATTTCTTGCACATATAATTGCACATACACACATGCATGTTTTTGATAAATACAATTTACATGACCCTAAAGTTGATGTTTATAATGAGCCGGTCATGAGGAGAATACTGACCAATCCCTCTCGGATCTGGAATTCCCTGGGTAATCCACCAACATACATGGGGGCGGTAACGTTGAGGCGTCTTGGGATACCTCCTCTCAGAGTGGCGGTCTGATCCACCTCCAGTGAGATCTCCCTTTGACCTTTCTCTACATGGACCTGCATAGAAAAACCAGTATTAACAATGCAGAAGCAACATTGCTTTCTGTGTTATATATGATAGTCAGATTAAGATGCAATGTAAGTTTAACTCCCCTCAGCAGAACATCACATAAAATATGGACGTTTCCATTTTAGCAGTTTTTATTCTGAAGTGCTTTGTCACAGCCAGTACTTGAGAAGCCACTCAATTCAGAAAATCAACAGATCGTTTCTTATTAAAGAACCACTGGGCCAGTGGGAGTAATCTTTGTAAGAACAACAGAGTAGTATCAATTATATGTCAGCATTATGACTTAATGGCGATGTTAACAGTTTCACATGTTAGAGCTTACAGAGTGCCAGCCTCCATCCACATAGCTCTCTGATGTTGATATGGTGAGAGGACTTCCCCGTCTGTCATTGTATGTGATCACAACTTTTCCACCTTTCAGCTGCCCGGATACAAAATGAGTCTGATCCTCATTCGTCAGGTAGAAAAACATTCCCTCTGGGTAATATGACCGGAAATCAAATGTGATGTCAAAACTGGAAGTATCAAATATAGTCAGAAATCATTTATTGAATGTTCAAAGAAAACAATTCTGGAAGAAAGAAATACATATTTTGGACAGATCTGTCTTCAAAGAAAAAAACCAAGTATGAAGAGAAAATTTTCCCAATTAACTAAAAATATCAAGAAAAAAATTTGGATTCTTACTTCTTCTTCACAGCTTTTCGTTTGAATTTAATCTCTGCGAAACTGAATTGAGAATTTCCAAATGCTATACTGTTCCTCTCATTGGTGTATTCATCCCCGGTAGCACAGTCTGTGGGTGGGGGTGTTGGGACGGTGGTGGGGACGGTGGTGCTCTCTGTGACTGTGGTAGTAGGAGAGACTGTGGATAGGGACACCCCTTGGATGGTCATCGAGGGAACACTTGTGCTTAGTGTGGACATTGAGGTGCTATAATCCTCACTAGGGATGACTACATAACGATTAGTGGAAGAACTGTCAATAGTACTGGATGTCATGGTTTGGCTGGTGACTGATGGAGAAACTGATAATGTTGCAGCAAGAATGGTGGGTGTTGTTTCAGAGGAGTAAACTAGTTCAGATTCTGTTGATGGCATTGAAGAAGAATCTATAGAAACACTGCTGGCCAGAATGTCTGGCTCGGTGGTGGGTTTCCTGGTGACCAGACTGCCTGGCTCAGTGGTGGGTTTCCTGGTGACCAGAATGCCTGGCTCGGTGGTGAGTTTCCTGGTGACCAGAATACCTGGCTCGGTGGTGGGTTTCTTGGTGACCAGAATGCCTGATTCAGTGTTGAGTTTTTTGGTGGCCAAATTGTCGGATTCACTGGTAGATTTTCTGGTGGCCAGAATCCCTGGCTCTGTGGTAGTTTTTCTGGAGATCTTGGATTGGTCTGGATGGATTGTTATTGGGATCAAAGGAGGAGGTTCTGTAGCAGCTGAACTGTGTTCAATTTGGCTTGTTACAGGGGGTTTTCTTGTTATTTTATTATTATCTTCCCCATCTGGAAACAGGACTAATGTATCATTATCGTTTCCTGATGTTACTTCCAGCACAGGAACACTTGTCGTGTAAGACTGATCTGTTTTTGTCACACCTGTTCTATTAACACCAGACTCTACAAATGTTGTGACACCTGTGCCCTCTACAGGATGAGTTACAGGTAACACACCAGATTCCATGGATGTTGTCACACCTGTCTTATCTACAGGAGGAGTTACAGGTAATACACCAGACTCTATGGATGTTATCCCATCCCCAGTGGAAGACGATCTACTTTTGGTATATCCACCTACTTCCTTTTCTCCATGTTCAGTTGGTGTGGTCGAGGTGTCGGTATCTTTGCTTGTAACAATAGGAATCCAGCCTGCTTCAGTTGTTCTGTTAACATCTGGTATTGGTGAGGTTGTAGATTCCCATGGTCTCAGAACAGATGTACTCTTAGATGATCTATCTGATTTTGTTGAGGAATAAGTTTGACTGGCATCTGGAGGAGGCACTGTTTCTGTTATGTGTTTTGATGTTGTCGTTGCAGCAGAAGTCCTGTCAGGTTCCCGCGTTACTTCCCACGATGGGATGATAGCTCCTCTGGTTGAGGTTGACTTTGTCTTCTCACTAGTTCCCCCATCCTCTGGGTATATTTGCCTTGTAAAGCCTGGTACAAGAATCACACCTGCTGTTGTTGACATGGAGTGTCTCCCTGAATCAGTATAATCAGATGTGGAGGGTGCTGGCGGATACTCTGTGAAGAAAGATTTATCTCTGGTTGTTCCTGATTGGCTTCTAGAAGTCTGAGATAGTCGTGTTGATGTGGATCCTGATGCTGGGGTAACATGGTCAGGTCTCGTAGTAAACCATGGTGGAACACTCTTTACTGACGTTGACGGTGTTGGAGGAGACTCAGATGGCAGTGCAGTTATGCTTAATGTTAACCTATCACTTGGTCGTGTAGTGAGAATACCAGAAGGTAAAAGGCCGGCTGATGGTGCAAATCTATTTGAGGCTGTTGTTGTTGTTTCAGCAGCAGGTGAGCTTCCTGGAATCGCTGGTATGATAACTCCAGGAACCTCGGAAGCATTTATTGTATGGAGTGTGGTCATGTCACCTCCACCACTGTCAACAGAAGGTAATGTTGTCGGGAAAAAACTTTGACTTGCAGTTGTTAGGGAGGATACAGCTTTTTCAGTTGCCCTAGTAACCCCAGTTCCAGGTCTTTCTTGAGACGTGCCCAGCCCTGGCCAAATTGATGGCCGTCTTGTCACCCCTGGGGGATCAAAGATTGAGATCAAAGCTGCATCACTACATCGCCCAATATCTGCCTGTTCATAGCTCAGAGGCTTATCAAAAAACAGTAACCTACAAAAAAATGGTTAAATTGTTTTATACTTGGAAAAGATTTCATATGCAACATTTTATAGACAATGACTTTAAAGAAAATACAGACAATATAACTATTACACTTAACATTTTGAGAATAAAGTCAAACAAATATGTATAAATTAGAACGTTGGAGGAACTATGACTAACTTATTTATAGGCATATTAATGGCTATCTGTATTTAACTTCCAAAAATTAAAATAAAATAATGAGATATTAAGGTATTACAAAAGATGCTTGCTGCATATATTGCATGAAATCAGCTAACCTTTTGTTGATAACCACGTCACTTATACACCCGTGGAGTCCTTTAATAGTGCCCACCATTCCCTGAGTGTTGACCCCAGGAGCCACACCCCCCAGGAAGAGCCCAGAGTCTGAGGGGATTCTGATCTCACCACTACCCACTGGTAATTCTCCTGTCTCGACAACTCTCTCATCTATCAGCATTTCAACCCTGTTTAACAGAAAGCCCCCAAAGTGCCATCAGTGATCATTTGTGTAAATGGGTCCACTATTTCTACCTTGTTTGTTTAAAGCCTAGTTACGATCCTTTCACTCACATTCCTGGCCCAATGGCTGAAGAAAACAACCCATGAAGACACAGGCAACAAAGACAAGACAGGACAAATACAGGACAATCACACAGTACAAAACTAAGACACCACAAAAGAGATTGGCTTCCTGTTCCTGTTTAGCTCTAAGAGCACCAGAGAAAAGAGAAGATCACTCCAATCACCCACTATTTCTATCTCCATCAACAGTTGTAATACTGCCATGAAACATAATGTTGTTCCAGAGCTGTCTATTTAACAATCAGTAAATTCTAGGGAAGCATTCAACAGCTCAAATTATGTTTATTTATTAGATGGGGCCATACTCAAGTGTATTTCAATTAAATGCGAGGGATTGTCCCCTTCACACTATTCCAAACTTAAATTAGGTGGAAACCAAAGGAAACCTTGTAAAAATCATCATGACCCCACGACTGCCGTGTGACTTACTCATATACCTGATGGTTGGCTGACGGACTCAAACACACGATGATTGCTTTAATTAAGTATTCCCTACATCACCAATATTGATATCAGGATACCGTTTAATTTACACTGTAAGAATATTGCATTGGCAGCAAAATTCAGATGGAGCATTCAGCAGACCTCTTTTGATTTAACAAGTCAAAGAAATGAGCTTCCTCAAGTGACAAGCGAGTGACAAACCACAATAAATATAACTCACATTCAATTAACATTCTTTCAAAAGTGTCAAAATCAACTCAGGAACAATGCATATCTGTTACTAACCTAGGTTTTAAATACATGAAATATCTCTAGCTCTTCTCCTGCCTTCTCTTCTTAGAAGATGGCAGTTGAACTACTGAGTCTATATGGACATGGTTATACTGACCAATGATCCTCGACTTACCTGCGGCCGTACTTAATGAGAGAGACAGTATGAGGTTTGCCATCCGTATAGTTCCCCTCTGGTGTGAATATAACTGCCCCAGATCCCCCATTAATCCGAGCTTGTAATAAACCATGTACAACAGCTATCGAATAAAAGTGCTGAAATTGTAAGAAAACCACATGACTTAAAGTCAGAATACCCTGAGGAGTGGGCATGTGCCCATAGGAGACACACACGTTTGTATCCTCAGCAGGAAAACATGTGTACACCTTGGAGGCACACACTTGTATCATTAGGGGGTACAGGTGTGAGGAGGCAAATGTGAAAAGAGGCACATGTGTGTACCCCGAGGAGCACATGTGTGAGATGATATACATGTATGTACACATGTACCCTGAGGAGGTATGTGTGAGAGGATATATGGACACATGTGTACCCTGAGGAGGCATGTGTGAGGACGCACATGTAGACATTTATACCCTGAAGAGCATATGTGTGAGAGGATATATGTATATGTGTACAATATGTGAGAAGGTACAACTGTGTACCCTGAGGACAGTTCTTTTCTAGTGACTTTATCACATATAAGATTAGCAGCCTATATCAATTCCGTATATTGTTGGTTTGCCTTGTAATATGAGTAACCTCTACATTTCTTGTTAAGGTACTATATGTGTATTTATAACAAAATATTTAAACTCTCATCTGTTTGTTTGATTAGGGTTTAACGCTGTACTAAAGGTTACATGTATTTTACTTATATGACAGCCTGCGAGCCCAAGGGTGAAGGAAACCACCCTCCCACACCACTGGCAACAAACAAAAGCTTCACAAGACAAATACAGGACACTTACAGGACAATACAAAGACATCCCATCCACATTCCTGTTCCTCTTAGCTCTGAAAGCACAAGGGCAACAGGAAGCTCCCCCTTACCATCTGACATATGTTTTAAAAGATATTTCAGTTCATGTATGGATTTTTCTGACACATTAACAATTAAGGTGAACTTTATCCAATTACCTGGATAAAAAAAACGTAGTATGGGTGTGGTACTTACCTCTGGGTCATCACCCGTAGCCAGTAAGATAACCCCCTCAGGGTGAAAGGGTCCTAAAGGTCACAGATATATCAGCTGATTCTTAACTACTACCCCTTTTAGTATGGGTGTGGTAGTTACCTCTGGGTCATCACCCGTAGCCAGTAAGATAACCCCCTCAGGGTGAAAGCGTCCTAAAGGTCACAGATATATCAGCTGATTCTTAACTACTACCCCTTCTAGTATGGGTGTGGTACTTACCTCTGGGTCATCACCCGTGCCCAGTAAGATTACTCCCTCAGGGTGAGAGGTTCTAAAGGTGACGTATATATCAGCTGATTCTTAACTACCACCCCTTTTAGTATGGGTGTGGTACTTACCTCTGGGTCATCACCCGTAGCCAGTAAGATAACCCCTTCAGGGTGAGAGGTTCTGAAGGTCACCGATATATCAGCTGATCCTTTACTTAGACTTCGACCACCCAGTTCAAGAAAACCATCTCCAAGAAAACCAACAATTCTTTCTCCCTACAAAACAGTAACATATAATTGATTACATATTAGAATTTCCACTGACAAGCTTAACATAATAGAGTAAGGTGACTACTCCAAAGAAGGACAAAAAATTCATTTTGCGTCACTCCTGATGATTGTAATTGTAATGCTTTATTTTTTTCCCGAGGATTACACACAGTCAAGAGACTACTAGGTGGTCTCCTCTATAGAACAAGTTACACGAGGCTTTGATGACATAGGAATTATTTTACAATATACTATAGCAGTTGTACAAGATTACCAGAAGTATAAAATCTTCTTCATAGGCTACTAGTACATTATTGTCTTAAATCTAGCAGTTTTATCTATATATGTAAATACAGCATCAAAAAGAGACCTATTATTATCCGTTATTTTTCTGTTAAATTCAGATCCATCTCCTTCAAGCCCCGTTTTTGAGGGTCTTATCACAAGCGAGTTACGTACCCGCCTGACTAATGTATTGACTCCGGGTGGTTTTCTCCATCTTTGCGATATTTTTTTCAAGTCAGCCGATGAGAGAATCTCCACGAAGATTTCTCTAATCGTTTTAAAATCGGAAAAGAAAATTAATTAAATAACCCTGATTCATCATAGGTCTAACTAATAGTGCAAAGGATATTACCAACAAATAAAGTCAAAACGAAAGAGAAATTGGTTTGAAATTACAGTTTGAAATGTATATGTAATCTACGAACTAGAATTCCAGGATCAAATCCACAGTTGCAGAAAGCGTGTTCCATTGTCGACATTTACACCTTATATATATCTTGTATTTCCAGCCCGATTTTTCTAGTATATTTTTGGATCTAAATTAAAGGCTCTACCAAGCCAGATATATGATTACTGCCATGTCAGATCATAAAAGAAAGCCACAGAGGGATTTATCCCGACCAGTTGTAAATAACAAGTTTGCATTATTTATTCTGGCAAACAAACTGCAATTTATGTCGATATGTTCGTTCAGCCTACAATATTATATTTTTTACCTAATATCTTTATAGTAATTCGTTTTTGCACTATATTGAAAACCTGAGTGCAAGCAATGTGAAGTTTTATCTATAGGCCTAAAACATATCTGAACTGTAAAATGTATTTGTGGTAAGTATAGTTCAATTCAAACCAAAGTACATTTGAGTAGATGGCCGGGTGGTTGAGTGGTGTAGGTGGTCGGCAGTTACTGCGATTCGTTGCCTAACTCTGAGGGTCGGGACTTCGTTTCCGGACAGGTTAAAACTGAGAGAGTGTTATTCCAAAATAACGAAAACATGCACTGTTCATCGTTCAACCTACCATATGTAGGATAATTCGCTTGATCATTTTTTGTCACCATTATCAGACATTTGAGATTAATGTTGAACATTGTTTCATTCTTTATATAGTTAATAAAGTACAGTTCAATTCAATGTGTTTCTGTATATACAATCGCCTTATCATTTGACCATTAGCCTTTAGAATTCATTTTATAATATTGTTTGACATTGTAGCTAATTCAGCAACGTAAATCCATCGCAATAATAAGCGACCTGCTGATTGTTCCAACTGTTGTAAATATATTGTTTTAAGGCCTTGCTGGACCCCTTGGTTGATTTTTAGAACACTCCTTGTATTTTGTCTCTTATGTAGAGGAATACCATTTAAATGTGTATAGTTTTGGAAAGCTTGACTACTCAGGATTAATATATGTGAATGTGGTGAAATCGAATTATTATTTCTAAAAATATTGGAAAATGAGTAAATGTCAAAAGAAAAAATGGACTGCATTTGTAAAGGTTTATTTCTCGAAGTGCAATGATGACAAGACTCAATAAATTAGTTGACCAAGTAATCAACGATGCCTAATTTCCATTACATTTGTTCAGCTAAAAATATTATATTTTTTAACTAATATCTAGTAATTTATTTTTGCACAATATTGAAAATCTGAGTGCGAGCAATGTGGAGTTTTATCTATAGGCCTAAATCATATCTGCAATCATAATGTATTTGTGGTAAGTATAGTTCAATTCAAACCAAAGCACATTTGAGTAGATGGCCGGGTGGTTGAGTGGTGTAGGTGGTCGGCAGTTAATGCGATTCGTTGCCTAACTCTGAGGGTCGGAACTTCGTTTCCGGACGGATTAAAACTGAGAGATTGCTATTAAAAAATAATGGAAACACTCTTCATTCATTCAACCTACCATATCTAGGCTCATTCGCTTTATCATTTTTTGTCACCATTATCAGACATTTGAGCTTAATGTTGGACGTTGACAATAACCCATGTCACATTTGCAGCATAATATACATAGTCGTTAAGTAGTTAATTTAAAAACCAGAAGGAACGTAATGCGTCGTGTCTTTATGGCGTGGCCATCAGGATTGTGGGTAACGGAATTGATGTATAGTTGTCAGTGTACGACATGTAAACAAAATCAGAGTATAATTGCGCTACATTTTTCAGCGGTTTTCATGTTGGGTATAAAGTTAACGCCCTAAACTGATGCTTTTTTTGCGTTTGATGATTTATTCGGATATTTTACGAGATATATAATGATCCGATCAAAAATAATTAATGTTTATGAACAGCTTCCTTGTGGCTTCTAAGTTATCTTTTTGACTGCGCTTACTTGTATAAATATTCGAAATGATATCAATTGACCAATTTCTAGGTGCTGAATTGTGTTGATTTAACCTGCAGTAATGTGTCAGTGAGGCAAGCTTATAGTATATGTTGGTAGCACTGTTTCATCACAAGGAGACGCTATTATATAAGTTAATTAGCCTTGAAATATAAATGTCTCTTGTAACCAAGCAAATGAACAACCAAGTGTATCTTCTATGGCAAAAGGCCCCTTTATTATTGGCAAATAAATTAACGTTAAACCAGGTCAATGGAAATTGGAACAGTTTGTTTTCGCTACATTTCTCATTTCTGATTTATGGGATATCACTTCCTTTCAATTAATGACTGTTTTATCCCTTTGAAGTTTTCAGAGAGTTAGTTTTTGCTAAACGCTTTTTTCTCTGTTTAAAAATTGGCAAAGCTATCAGCTTGTTGTTCCAGTCACAAACCGCGTCTCTTTATATTGGTTCATTTTTATAACCGATTAATTTACATTGTGTTATAGGCTTGTTAAAGTGAAAATCCGTCTGCTAATTGGGGATGTTTTCAAAGGCGTGTATTTTTTTCTAAGTCTCACTCGCAAAGCGCATAGTGTGATAGCCGCAAGCCATAACGCCTTATCGCGGAAAGTTCGCGACCAATGTCCATTTGCACGGCCGTTATCTGACCGAAAGATCAACTGCTAATGTCAAATAAAGAAGACGAATCGACCCGACTCGAGCAATATATGAACCAGACATCTGTTATGATTAGGATAATATTTACTACTCTACTAAGGAGATTTTGACTTACAGCTGAAGACAGAAACGAAACAGACTTTGTTTTGAATGGTTTGACCTGTAGGATTAACGTTCACGCATGCCTATTGGCTAATTTGGCGTTTCATTGAGTTCGCCAAAGCGGCGCGAGTGAACTTAGTCACCCAATACAATAGTGCAAAGATCCTGAGGCTAGTAAGGTATACAATATTGTCCCCAATTTAACGAAGTGCTTTTTCATTTCGGGCTATTGTGCCTCTATACAGAACTTCAGACGCCCAAGTACATATGTTTTTACAGTTGTATTTTCACGCTCAATTAATCTAGTTGTTATCTAGTAAAAGCTATCGACGGGGGATTTTGTATAAGTTTGACCACAGAAGAATTGCCCACAAGTTTCCAATTAATTCGAATGCGAGGAAGGACATTATAAAATCCAGAGTTGGTAGAAGTCTTTGTCGACAATTCTTTAACATGGCTATCGTCTCACCTGTTTGGATACCGTTAATACCTGTAGGGCTGTACGTAAAAATGGGAGGAAAAAAAGAGACAGAAAATGAAAGGAAAAAAGAAATAAAGAAAAATATATATTGTTTATCAAAAAGGATACGAAAGCAATCGGTTTTCTATACAGAATAAAATCAGCATAAAGTACAAAGGTCCATGGGTAGTCAGTTCAACATAATTAAAAACCCCTTTAGTGTGAAGGCTTGAAGGCTGGTTTATTGAAGACAAATACTATTATTCAAAAGTTGCGTGCCAAATAAAAGCTTTTCTTAGCACTTTATTTAAATAAAATTTGCCTCCATTCTTTTTGCAAATAAAATAAATATTTACTAACAAAAAAATATAAACCGTATATTGTGGTTCATGGATAAACTTAATTATCCGATTAAATGAATTGAATTTACGTGTATTAGGAAAACCCGTCTCAGTCACAGGCCAGTAAGTGTTTACAGTGTATAAACTTGGCAGCATTTCATTATTTCACCATTAGTCGATTGATGATGTCAATTAAATATACATTTATACAGCTAAGCTCTTTTTTTCCATTTTTGAACAGTTAAGAGGTAAGGGTATAAAGTCGGCTTATGGTTGGAGTTGTCAACACAGTCTACCGGTGCTTAATACTAATCCTGCTTTGATGGACCGTTCACGGGATCAAGTCCGTCTGTCAATCATTAGGTGTATGAGTGAGTCACAAGATGTCGCTCTGGCAAGCGCGGGGGTGGTTTATACCACTGGTGATCGGTACCATAGATATCGTATATGTTTATATTTTTCTCTTTTCGTTTATTCAAAATATACATATACGGTCTCTATGGTACCGAGCTCCAGTTGTTTTACGAGGTTTCTTCTCGGTTTTCAACCGTTGTTATATAAGGAACAGTGTAAAGTGGACATTCCATCAAGACCCAACCAATTAGCTCATGACCAGATTTCGAGACCGTGAAAGGGTATATAGTTCTTACATGCCACACCAAATATTCAATGGTCTCCAAAATAATGAAAGACTATGATCAATTAATCAACAAACCAATCAATCAATCAATAATTCAATCAATCAATCAATCAATAGTTTCACGTATCTTTGCCAGGACCAGCTCTACCTCGTATATAGTCGTTTGGCGGAGTGTTTGTTATGCGAAGGCCAACGGCAATTTTATGGAATTTGGCAACAGTTGTGATAAGCGTCCAGTTAAGCGAGTATTTCAGTGTTTTTGTTGTCTCTGCCATGCCTGCACATTTATTCGTAGACGAACCGTGTGCATTGCACCAAAGATGACAATTCTAGTGGATTTGGTGATATTTGTTTGCATTGGCCAAGTGTTGGAGTAGTTTAGCTTGGGAGCTGTTTACATAGAGTTCGCTTTAAAATTTACCGATACGGGTCATTAGGGAGACGGCAACATGTTATATTGTTTATTGTGGATACGCACAGAATATTTGAATTTAATAAAGGGACAGTTGTTTCCACTTTTGTTTATGTTAATTGTGTTCAGTTTCGTCCTTTGAAGTTTCACTAGAAGCTTCACTAGAAGCAGTTAAATTCAAAGATTTAAATGTACGAAAAAGACAAAGAAAATCTTGAACGGCATGGTGGTTTCAATACAAATAAGAATATACGCAAGTCTCTTGGATACTGTTTTCAGATTGTGCAAAAACGTCCATGTGAACCATACAATGCTGATATTGCTCTCGTTTTATGGCAGGATACCTATGTTTTTGTACCAATTCTCAATTTATTTGCCTTTCTTTCGGAGGAAAATTACTGGATTTTGTGTCAAACAAATTCTGAATTCGCTACAACAGTACCAGAGCAACGTTACCAGAGAAAGGTGCAAAACTATTGATGCTGTATAGTGATACAGTGTGCAAGTATATAAGTGACTAGGATTGCAACATTATTTCACGACATAAAGTGCAGGTCATTGGATTTTATTTTAAGTTCTATCGTATATAAAACGTTTGACAAGATAGATAATACCCAATCGGAATGCACAACACTTGGGAGCAATCATCTCATTTAATAAAATTATATACATTAAATTTTTTAAAAAAGACTGGGTTCTCGATATTTTGGACTTTAGATAGATGTTGACCAGCCATAAATGAGTGATGCATGAGTTTGTCAGTGCTTTTCGATACAAGATAGACGTGCTCTAGGGGCATGCTGCATCCGTACACTCTGTCTGTCCAAAGACATTTTTCTCTCTTCATTAATTCAAAATATGAGGACCTCTAGCCAGAGAACAAGAAATATTAAATTTATGAAAGGAGAATTTCATTTATTCCGAGCCGCTGGTGACGAATGTAAATGGCAATTAACACTCGATTCGATGTCTAAGGATTAATCTTGACAATAGCACTTCCAAAACTAGCCGTGTTGCGATGAAGGCTCCATTCTTTCAGTCAAGAAAGACCAAGAGTTGCGCTAGACCATAAAGCAGCGAATATATGGGAAATGACATAGAGATGTTACATAGCGTGTGGTGGCCTGTATGAGGATGATTCGTTTAGATGACCACGTCGGTAAATGATTGTCATGGATTCATTACCGTCAATGATATAAATTGGGATCACCAAGCTGCTGGTCAGACTTTGATTGAAAAGGTGGGGACCTTGGATGTAGGATGAACATAATGGCATCGACAAAGGAGTCGCTCGGAAATCATAGAATGTAATGCATTTCGTCTCGTCTTATAGGCTCAACACAGGTTTAATTTCCCAATCGTAAAAAGCTCTGTATCCTTCTATTAGGTAAACAAGCCTATTAGTGTAAAAAAAATGGAAATTTCATCTTGCACAGACACACCTCTCTGGTGTATATAATAGGGCGATGTTGGTGGTTTAGTAAGGATATTGTATTC
>JARFOD010103411.1:0-16245 GCA_031763545.1 Mopalia muscosa
GTACAAACTAATGAATCAATATTCTGAAACACGTTTATGTATTGTAAACACCATCAAATGCTAAATATTTACCGTGTAATTAAAATACTACTAATAAAGTAAAAAGTCGGGTGACCGGCATATACTACTAGCTATTCGGTGCCTGACACGGAGGGTCGTGGGTTCGATTCCTGGGCGGGTTTCGGCCTGCACAATTTTCTGAATTAAAATCTGTCAATACTGAGAAGGTATTATCCCAACATAACGGCGATACTGTTGACCTTGGCTTTCTATAAGACACAAAAAAAAATATTAATATTTATAAATTTTACAAAATAATTGTCATATATATACGCCCTTAAACCTACAACGATATTTATGTATTTACCCGTTCACAGTGTACAGTCCTGCACCTGCACTATTCTCTTTTTGTTTTCCAAATGTACTCATGAATATGTTGTATGAAAACCTTGTTTTTCTCAGGAGACACAGGATAAGCCTTTGGCTTAAAGTGTTTCCCGTCTAATAAAATCATGTTTAAACCAAAAGACACATCGTAACGATTTTGCCGTTTGGCGTTTTTTATTTATTTATTTATTTATTCATCCGATGTTAGATCAACAGGATTAAATTCCAATAACAGATCATTGGCCAGCATCATTGTGGGAGGAAAACTAGGAAGTAAATTAACCCAGAAAACCCACGACCTTCCGCTGGTTGCTGGCATACCAACCCACATTCGGTCCGCTGAATCGAACCCGCGACCCCAGAGGTGAGGGGAATATGTGGGCCAGAGGCATACACTCACTAGTGCGTACGCTCTAGACCACTCCGCTACAATATGACCCACTTACAAAGTGCTTATACACCCGAAGCTTGGAATAAGACTCTATTAGCCTGCCTCATAACAGAAACTATTTCAGGAACATCGCGGAAATTAAGTCTAAGAGCCACAAAATTTCTGCGAATGACTTCCGCTAAACTATAATATTTACTCTAAGTACATCCGCTTGATGCTGGTAGGAGATGATATTTAGTTGGTGTTCGTATGCTCTGCTGTCAGGAATCCCATTATGCTTTGTGTGCTGTTATTATTCCCAGTTGTCGGAAGAATACTCTGGTTTTTAACAATGCCATATTAACTTAGTCCTTTGAGACGATCGGATTTGAGATTAAAATGTTGTACATTTTCGAATGCCTTTAATATGTCTTTGACCTTTATGCTAGGTGCTGTTTGAATGGTGCACCATCTTTTGAGGACAACGATGATGTTCAACTAAGGGAGACTTATCTGAGCGATGGTCTATATAGAGTGATTCATAGAATGGCTGGTTGGTTAGCTGCTGGCTGGTAGGTTGTTTGTTGATGGATGGATGGATGGATGGATGGATGGATCAAGCAAGCAAGCAAGCAAGCAAGCCCTACCCAGGGGAGTGTACTCCAACAATAGATGGGCAGAATAATACCACAGACAGAGATTCTGCAGTTTGGTTGACTGGTTGCTAGATTGGTTGATTGCTTTGTTCGCTGGTTGTTTGATTTGTTGTTCGCTGGTTGATACAGAGAAGAAAAAAAATTACGGTATCACGTTTGTATCAAAACGAATGTGGCGCACGAAGCTCTATGTATATTGGCCAAACCCTTAGACGAAAGTGATGAGCACAAGTTAAAGCACAATACAAAAACTCTGCATTTGTCGAGCACTGTACGTTTATTGGACATGACTCGAATAGCCCAACGTGAGCTGTCCTGGACTATGATCATTCATAACAAAAAAACTATTACTTAAGGAATCAATGATAATATATCAGTGATAATTCTGACTTGAATGCAAACATTCCTTCTGTAGCCCTTCTTTTTTTCAATATTTAGTACTCTCAGAAAATGTTTGCTGTGTTTTGCTATATTAGCAGTATGAAACATTGCATCTATAATACTTCATTTATTCAATATATATCTATATATATATATTCATACTGTCAGTAAATGTTAGCTATGTTTTGTTATATTATCAGTGTGGTGTCTTTATGTAACTGCTCACACCAATATCAGTTACCATTGGTAGTTGTTCTTTTAGTTAAACTCACTCCCCCCAATTTTGTTAACTCTCCAGTTCCACAAACCTACTTCCATCGTGATTGTTTTATCTGTATCTAAGGCAGTAGTGTCAGTTGCCAGTATATACCTGAAGATGTAGATAATCTAGGCAAGCTCGCAAAATTGTTATAATAAGGTATTAGTATAGTCGCATTTGTTATAATAAGCTTAATTAAACCACTGCATTCCAAGATTTGTGACATGTTTGGGGGATTTAATAATTATTTTTACTGTTTAATTATGTTTAATCTGTTTAATTATTTTTAAACAGATTCCTTCTACTCGCAGTTCGTGATTGCTTTGTTCAATTACTTTAATCGTGAATTGGACGTTCGTCTTTTAACATTGATGCCGGGGATTTGTCCTCTTAGCTGTCGACATTGTAAAAGTAATCTGTATCTAACTGGATTGTGCGAGAACTGCAACGCTGTGGAAAAGTAATCTGAAAATATTTCTCTAAGGCGACGTACTAATCAAAACATTAACTGACATAAATAAAATAATAACGTTTCCAAATAAAAGAAAATAGACCAAACATACCCATGTATCAGTAATTTGCAACAGATAAACGCCACATCGACTTTAGTCAAAGTAAACAGATTGTGATCTTTTCTGCTTGATTTATAACCATTATTTGTGAAACCAAAAATAATTCATTGAATGCATGGACCGGGCAGTGTAATTAAACTTCAGAATCATTGCTTTGCTACAAAAGCAGAACTTGTTTGATATAAACGCATTAATTTCTTGCCTCTTTTGTTGTTTGGTTTTGCTTTATGTTCAGTTCTGGGTTAATTGCCCCCCCCTAGAAGTCAAACCAACAAAACCATGTTACTTCCATAAACACGTAATAGTTCTTTGACGAAATATTTACGACACGATTAACCTTTCATACAATTGGGAACAACGGCAAAACGAGAAGATCAAATTCATTGTAATCTTTTTACAATTACAGGAAAAAAATGGCTTGAGAACTGTAGGCCTTCAGATCTTTATGTATTTCATCAATTCGCGCAATTCGCGAACAAATAGAAAAATAATTAAAAACTATCTAACAGTTGACAACATAATACCATTGACGTAAGCCTTTTTTTTCGTACTTGTACATTTTTATGCTACATGATTATTGTTTGGAAACGTTAGCAGGTTAGTTGACATAAACATAGTGTCCATATTAACTGATGTTAATCGATTTATACATCCTGTCTATCATTAAAATATGTCCGTTAATATATTGACATGTATGGTAGTGATCAGTTTTACGCGTTTGTCCTCGTTCAACTCTTTAATGTCATGTCAACCTCAAACCAAGGATTAAGCAGCAGTATTGCTAAGTAGACTTTATGTTAACTTAACGTTTCCTTCTGTATAATTATTTTGTGTTTAACGACTTTAACATCGATGAATCCCCTGATTTTGCTGCGTTTCCTGTCGTTTGCATGTATCTACATCCACAATCCATTTCCGTGTCTTTGTATGCTTGCCTTTGAAGTTTAGTTCAAGGAAATCTTACGCATTTGTTATATTCATATATTGCATTATCCCGCTGTGTTTTATTATGTACCTAAACTATCTTGTTTCGGCTTTCAAGGGTTTTACAAGTTACATTTTTGTTTTGTCCTATTCTTACTGAATATATTCTGTTACATGATGTCATCCTTTGTCACTTGTGGATTAGGAATCTTCTCAAAACCTTCACCGAAAGTATGCGAGTGAAATAGCCAGTATAACCAACGTAAAAATAATCCAAAACATGTCTAGATGAGATCATTCAAGTAAATTACTGTACCTATGTAAGTGCTTCCGGAGAGCAGATACCTCAACACACTAAAGAAATAAATTGAGGCCACACTTTCCTTTTGTGTCAGTCTTCTGATGTTAAACATCATCAGTCAGGAAACAATCTAACTTGTGATACACAGGAGTCTGAGTCAATGTGGTCTCACTCAAAAACATCTGTATGCGCTAGTGGTCAAAGCATGCACCCCCTCCCCCCCCCCCCCCCCCTCATCTCCTCCCAGACATTTGCCTCCGGTAGGCCATTTACAACCGGACATTCCACACGAAAACTTTTGCGAATGGGACATCTCACTATCTTTAACAACCCCACCCACCTCCCATAAAACGTCTCCTTCCAGAACATTTGCCCTGGTAGGAGAATTACAACCGGACATGTCAAACAAAAATTTCTGGGAATGTGACATCTCACCACTGTAGCATCCGCCTTAGACATCCCCTCAGAATTAATTCAGCATTGGCGAGAAAATCCGAAAACGTAATAGCCAAAATGTATCGGATAAGTGTGAGTTAAAAGGGTCATATTGCAGCAGGAAACTGGGTTGGATATCCACAAGTCAAATGTCCCAGGGTGAGATGTCCCACTTGAGACATATTTGGGGAGGGGTGCCCGGGGTGCAACTTTCGTAAAAGGGCATAGAACCCCATAAAAAAACGTTTTCAAATCATATATTGCTCTATTCTAGATCATCAGTAATCTGATATTTATAAGTGCGTATCCTTTCCCACGTGTACACATGTTATCTACATTTTGGTTTATTTTCTTAAAACAGGGGGGGGGGGAGATTCTCCCGTCAGTTCTTTTTCTTTTTTAGGACTACATGAGAATATATTATTCCGCAAAAAAGGGTCTTTTCTCAACACGATATTTGCATTTGTGTTTGAAAAAGTTGAATTAATTAATATTTCATTTCATCTTTGGTCAATTTTCATGGTAAAAAACACTTTATCTTTGGACAGATAATGTCAAAGTTTCAAACTGCATTGGGGCCTTTCTTTCTCTTTTCGAGTGCAAAATGATATTATTTTAATTTTTCTCCCTAGTGCGAATTCAGTAAATTTTGCAAGCCATGAATATTAAAGGCGTTTCTCTTGAACAAGAAAATGTCAAACTTTATTGTTAACAGACCTATGAGATTTTGGATTGATAACATTCTTTTTTCCAAGCATCATGTTCGTTGTGTGTTCATTTTTAAAACGCTTATATAAAAAAGTTTTTGCCGTTGATCTAACATCCTCGAAAAGCTTTCTGTGATCTTTCTTGGGCCGTTCCATATGTACTTTCGTCTCAAGAGGTAAATAGTAACGAATTCCGATATGTCTTTCTTTAGTCTGGAATATTAAAGCAGACGTTTCAGTCCAGTCAGTATCGATTTTGTACTAAAATCAATTCTTATTTTTCTATCTTCACAATTACGAATTCAAGAGAGCTTAATATGCGGGTAGGTTGACTGTTTAGAATAAACGGCGTTTAAACGGGCTTTTCATTGATATCAAGGTGATGTTCAAGAGTAAATCGTCTAAAAAATTCCACACAAACTGTCACACAAATGTCACAATAGCATCAAATGTGGAGTGTGTAGTCATGCTGCCGAAATGATTACATAATTATTTAACGTTGAGTATTTAATTGTGTTGCCGAAATTGTCACAGAACTATAAAATGTGAAGTGTTATACTCTGTTGTTGAAATTTTCACACAATCATAAAATGTTAACTATTTTAATGTGATGCCACAATTGTCACACAGACATAAGATGTGAACTATTTTAATGTGATGCCACAATTGTCACACGGACATAAGATGTAAACTATTTTAATGTAATGCCACAATTGTCACACAGACATAAGATGTAAACTATTTTAATGTGATGCGACAATTGTCACACAGATATGAGATGTTAACTATTTTAATGTGATGCCACAATTGTCACACAGACATGAGATGTTAACTTTTTTAATGTGATGCCACAATTGTCACACAGACATGATATGTTAACTATTTTAATGTGATGCCACAATTGTCACACAGACATGAGATGTTAACTAGTTTAATGCGATGCCACAATTGTCACACAGATAAAAGATGTCAAGTAGTTCTGCGATTCCGAGATGGTCAGACCACCATAAAATATTAGGTGTTTTACCCCGTTACCGAAAAGTCACCAACCATAATGTGTGAAATGTTTTATTGTGCTACCGAATGATCACACAAACATAAAATGTGAAGCGTTTTACTGTGTTAATTAAATGTTCACACAACCATAATGTGTGAAGAGGTTCACTGTGTTACCGAAATGGTCACGCAACCATAAAGTGAAGAGTGTGTTGTTGTATTGCCGAAATGATCACGCAAACATTAAATGTGAAGCGTTGTACTGTGTTAATAAAATGGTCACACAACCATAAAATATGAAATATTTTATTGTGTTGCCGAAATGGTCATTCAACCATAAAATGTAAAGGGTTTTATTGTGTTACCGAAATGGTCACTCAACCATAAAATATGAAGCGTTCTACTGTGTTGTTAAAATGGTCGCGGTACCATACAATGTAAAGTATTTTACTGTGTTGCCATATTTTACTGTGCTCAACAATAAAACGTGAAGCGTTAAACTGTGTTACCAAAATGGTCAAACAACAATTAAATGTAAAGTCTTTACCGTCTGGCCGAAATGGTAACCATAAGATGTTAAGTAGTTTACATGTATCAAGTTGCCGACATGGTCACCAATAATAAAATATGAAGTGTTTAAAAAAAGTACACAATCTGAAAATATGAAGTGTTTTTCTTTTTTGACGGGGTCAACTAATGTTCCTCTCGTTTTTCGTAAAGAAACAGTTCAATCAGCTTCAAGCCTTGTAATACACATCCCTTATCCAGAACACAATAACCATGATAACGAGTTTTGGGGAGACCGTCTTCGATTCCATGTCCAACGCCGTTCAGTTTATGAAGACATGCGGAAATACTGCAGTCCACATACATATTTATTTGCAGAGTTTGCTCCACGTTCTAAGATGCTAGGCGTGGTCGGATACACAGTGTCGAACCTAAGTTACTTTAATAATGAATGTCTTGTGATTATATTTCTAGACAGGCTATCGATGCAATATTAATGATGTTCTAGTTCAACGGCACTCTGAGAGCGACACAGAAAATTACCTAATTGGTCGTGCTTTTGTGCAAAACTTTTGGTGCTATGTATACATATTATTTTCAAATTGGTCGATAGAGAGGAATTCATGGATAATCTACACAAGCACAAGTAGGGAATGTACAAGACGATAAAATGGATGGAAGCAATTCTGATACAATCCCAAAGCGATAAATTGTTGGAAGCAAAAATCTTACCATATACAAACGGGTTGATCGATTTTCTTTTGAGTAACTGTTTTCTTCGAGGCCTGAAATAAATCGATATATAAGCATCAAAGGATTATTTTGAATACTAATTGATTCCATGAACTTGTCATGCCCTATTGTATATAGAAACGACCTTGACATTGATAAGAGCAAGTTAAAAAACTTGTATGAGGTAAAAGAATACTGCATAAATAAAATCCATAACTAAGACAAAACCCCGCTCTTGATGATATGTAGTGATCTTTGGAATAAGGAATCAATAATATTTAAGGATCATCCAGCAGAAATCATTTCCGCTAAGCACACATGATTGATGGAGCCGCTTCATGTGACAGTCGGTTGGGATCATTCTTATATTAAACCATCGCAATTCAACGCTGTCTGATAAAGGCCTAAGTTTAGTTTGGTTTTATGTTGTTGCGTTTTTTTGTTTTGTTTTTTTTGTTTTTTGTTGTTTTTTTTTTACTTGGGGTTATCGTCATTCTTTAGATTTTGTCTCTCATACAAAGGATGGAGGAAACGGTAATTAAAGCCGCTGGCAAAACATGAGAGTACATGTATACCGTTGAAAGGCGAAAAAAACAATAAACAGTATCAGATCGTCTCTGTGTTGCCCTGTAGCTTCGAGATTTCCAGACCAACAGAAAGCTTCCTCCAAACCGCACACGGACCATGTTGGACCTGAGGTAAGCGTGAAAAGGTTTTCCCGGCACCATCAAAGACTTTGGGGTGGTTTTAACAGGTTCCTTCTCGATTTAACACCATACAAACGAGATGCAGAATCATCACATACTTTCACAAACATTGAATACAGCGTTAAATACCATGAAAGGCAGTTGTATACTATGTCCCCTTAAATATCAGATAGAAAAAAAAATTCAATGTAGCATTTTGACAGTACGTGGGAAAAGAAAGGTTTCCGAAATTACAAAGATGGAGGAATTTTCTTTTTTGTTTACCAATTTTCCTCAAGAACCAGCAACGTCTAGACGTTAGACGTTGATATATGAAGTTACGCTTTAACCTATTTTTTCAGAAAGGCTTAGTCTTTGCAGATAGTAAATATACAAGACCTTTCAGAAATGATAAAACAAATTTTTCTTGAGTTTTTGACGTCATCTAACATTTTCTAGCGGCATTGAACAATTCAAGACGGATGAATATTTGTATCATTGAGCGATTGAAGGAGTTAAATCAAATTATTCCTTAATTGAGTTGTGGAAAATCTCAGATATATCTTGTGGGTTTTTTGTATTTCTTGTACATGTGTACATATATACAGAGTTGTACATTTTGCATCCAGCTTTAGTTACGTCTTTGTATTGGTCGAGTTTCGAAAAACAATCTCACATATATCTTCTTTTCTGTTTTATTCAAGACGTTGTTAATCTGGTAATGTCACCAGTTTGCAACTGAGGATAAACAACGACCTTCTTTGATATCCATTAGTGAATCTTTTACTTTATGTCTACATGTCTTTGTATTCACCTGTCTTCCACCAGTTTGATGGTAAAATTTAGTGTAATGCCCATGTTAATCCAAAGTACTGTTTTAAATGAAACGAGTTAACTTTTACCTGCTTTTAAATATGAAGTGCAGAAGGCATGGCTGATTACCTGCTCCATATGCGCATAACCGACTCGAAACTAACGGGTATAGGTTGTAAGACAGCTTTACACGTTTCTCGTGCCAGGGAGTGTTTCGCAATTATTCCCCAATAATGTATATTTCCTTTCTTTTAGAAGTAAGCACATTGCATGCTGCCGTAAATAACATAGGTTAACGACAAATCACATGACTGGGGAATAATTAGCAACATCGAGGAGAGTTTTGTTGGCTACATGTATTTTCAACACTACTCTTAATTATTTAATTAAGAAACAATTGGTCTCGCCCCTTGGCTACAATTATTCTCATGTATATATTAATCAATTATTTTGACAGTTTGAGGCAGTTTGTTATAGGCTTACGGTTGTTGCTGTGCAATTCAATAGTTATCTCACACCTTTTTTATCTTTGTTTTTTAATGTAAGCAGAAAATAAAAACACGAAAACAATCCCGTTGGGACAAGATAAAGTATCGCCGGTAATTGCTTTCCACTCGCTGATTGCTTCCTTTCGTTTGATTGGAATCGTCCATGACTGTCCAACTCTTCAAAGCATCTTGTGCATCATTTGGCATGATCTCTTCCAACCCATCTTTCCTTCAAATGACAGTTTAGGAATAATTTTGTAATTATTCAAACAAAACATATATGCTACACAATTTCCAGTATGACTCACTGATCTGAATTAAAAAGACACTTAACACAATGTCCTGGTCTGTTGTTTCTTCTTCCGTAAATTAAGCAGCCTCGCGAATGTTCGTCTAAGTATCCGAACCTATTTTTTTTAATGCTACCATTTTCGTGAAATGGCTTCTTTCTTTATGTATGTATGGAGAGGTTTCTAGTAGAGATAGTTGCAGGACTCCACTGAGAATAAAATCCAGACATTTGGCTCGCAGTACTGAGCAACAGCAAAAATATTGGAATGCAGTGTTTCTACCTGTCAATGATACAACTCCCGTGTGGGCCTTTAATCTATAATGAAAATGCTTTTATATTAGTTCTATAAAAGGATTGTTTGAGTTACAAGCTGAATGTCTGGTTTCGTGAACATCAATTTATGAAGACCTCGGAAATGCTTTTACCAGTGACAAAAGAACAGCATGTGGATGGTACAGTACTTTATTCACTGACAACAGGACATAATCGAAAAGAAAATTGTGCCTACAGATCTTTTACCATGACTGTTCATTGTTCGATATTATTAATAAGAAATAATTAGCTCTCGGCTACATGATAAAGGTATTCCATGTTTAGGATTCAATATATGGTACAAATTTCCCAGTATGACCCACTGACCTAAATTAAAAGATATTAATGGCAATTTGAAGACCTGTTATTTTATACATGTATGTACTAATGCATAAGACAGCGAGAGAAAGGAGACATTTATGCCTCCA
This sequence comes from Mopalia muscosa, assembly GCA_031763545.1. NCBI lineage: Eukaryota > Metazoa > Mollusca > Polyplacophora > Chitonida > Mopaliidae > Mopalia > Mopalia muscosa. The sequence goes on from JARFOD010103411.1 coordinate 10,247, forward strand.
TCGGGAGTGAACCGCACACGTGTGGCTAACACCAATTAGCCATATACAGCCCCATGATACAGGCGGATACAAAGAGTATAAAGTAAAAGGTTTAAGATGTTAAAATAATATATGACGGCATAAACGACAGCCGGTAATTATAAATCTTCAAACAGCAATATTCGTTTTGACTCGTTCGGAAACCTTGTCTACAAGTCTTGTTAACATGTCAAGAGAAGAAAAACTAATACAGTCGTTGAGAATTCATTCCTTCGTTCGCAGCCAGATTACACCTTTATTACAAAATCAAAGCCTGATATAAAACATCATTTCTTTGTGTCTTGTTTCATGATAGCATTCGGCACTTTCCTATTTCTTTCCAGTTTTAACTTCCCAAAGCACGCACCTTCTCCCTCAGTATCAATTTCAAGAAAACAAGAAGACAAAATCGGTTCTAGTGTCAACTGAGTTTTAACAATCTTATTTTGCTGTATTCATTTTAGAGTAAAAATTAGTCGATCTCTGTATTTTGGAGTTGTTGTTTAATTCCCGCCAATCAAGGGGAAAGCCGTGTAGACAAAAAAGATTGCACAAACGTGATCACTGTTTTACAGTCGAAAAATTAGTTGATTTTGTTCATATAAACAAATAACCATTGTACTGTATGAAAAGTATAAAGCTTTCGAGGTGTTTACCAAACTGTACCGACATTCCCTTTCAGTGCTATTCAACATTAAGTGATTTAAATCTACTGGTGTTAGTCTCTTTGTGCCAAATAGTTGGTTCTTGCAGATCCTTTTATTGTGCATGCTAAACGTGTGTATAGGGCCGTTCAAATTATTCATGTATATCGTATCAGTTATCCGTAGATACATGTGTAAACTTTTCTTTCAGTAGAAAATGGAGGGTGGAATTTTTAGAACTTAGCTGAAATAAAGCTTCCACATTTCTGCGAATTTCTTCCATAAAAAATAAGTAATGCGCTTTGTATAAATCCACCTTAAGCAGTTCATCTGATATGTGTTATTGCGCTTATATTGCTGTATTATACTAATTAATCCGAAGAAATAATATTGCTAAAAATATCACTTTTACTTTGTCTTGAAAAACGACATTTAGTCATTTTCGCCCATTTTCCTGTATCACAAAAGCGAATGTTTTGTAATATACGAAGAAGAGCAGATGGATTTTCCTATGTTACACGATTTCGATACAGCAATTATGGCGCTTAATTAAGAAATAATGAACTAATTCCCCATACAAAGTGTCAATTAACCGTTGCTTCTATTTACTTGGAGTTGTTAAACTGTCGTTAAACACCTCGCACATGTTCCTCATTGTCGGCTTCATTATACTATCTTTTCTTCTCTGTAGCTGCCATTTTATTTTTATTGTTGATGTTAAATTATTTTTTGTGTAATTTTCTTTTTCATTTTAATGTTAATTTATTCCAATTCGTTGACTTAATTTTTGACATACATGAATACTCTGTTAGAACAAGTCCCGTGTCTTTAATAATTTGACCTTTTATGAATATTTATTTATTCATTTTATCTCTTTTACAAAAACTCTAATTTAATTTTACATACTTAAATAGTCAACGATCAGTAGTTTAATTACCAAACAGACATGAAAATAATATGAGTGGATTAGCATTTATTGTGGAGTCTGTATCAAACCAGCCATTCCATAAATTATTTATAGAAACTGTACATTTTGAAGTCCTCCAATCACTGAGGAAAAAAATCGATATTGTCAGATGACAAAGTTAATGCATCTTTTTCTGTCCTGTAGTTAGAACAGGAAGCCCTATCTGGAGACAAACGGTTTCTGATGCATATTCTTAGATATACAGCCCCCGGTCATGGTTATCCCTTGTCATCCGAAAAAAACGACAAAACACCAGGGATGTCTCCAGACGTATACTGTTAACCTAAACAAAAACGAGCAATATGATTGGTTAGTAGAAGAGAGGCAATGGGTGCACTGCGATCTTTAGTTACAAAGCGTTATCACAAAGACTGTCGCCTTACAATCCGTTGATATTTCCAGTCCAGTGAATTTTCATGCGAATCGCTCTTGTTTCCCGATCTAGAGCAAACTCGTGCCTTCGAATCCACGGATACCTTCAGTCTAAATTGTCCGTGCGTCATTCCGGCCAAATGTACGTTATATATCCGAATTCATAGAGCTTTAAAAACACAAAACAAAACAAAATAATCTGTCTAGTAAATGATTCATTATAGCGTAGATTTAAGCTGTGTTATTGATTTTCATCATTGTTCCGTCTCGTTCTTACTGTGAGTTTAAAATTTATCCTTTGTACTTTACGATAAAGTGGTTAAATAATCCGAAATTTTTAAATTATAAGCGCCAGTAGATATATCTAGTGCATAATTCACGCCACAATGTAATTCATATCAAGGAACGATATTGCTGTGTCTTATGCACCTTTGATAAATATGGAATATATAAGACTACATAACTTAAACCAGTCCTTCAAACGTACTTTTGTTTAGAAATATATCGGCGGACTGCAACAAGTTTGTTTTGTTTTTTTCTGTGCACAATAGGGTGGTTTTTAGTGAGGAATTCAGATTCACTTTGTACTTCGCTGTTGGGAGAGTTAGAGTTTGGAGGAGACGCCGTTTTGGGGCGGCAGTGTTATGGTTTGGGGTGCCTTCAATGGTCCTGCCCGTTCCCGACTGACGGTCCTTCAAGGAAACGTAACTACTGCAGGATACAGAGATCAAGTGCTCATTCTAGAGCGTTTGCCATTCATGGCAGCTCATGGCCCTGGTCTGACATTCCAACACGATAATGCCAGAGCTCATATGGCCAATTTAACTCGCAATTGTCTTAGGAATGCTGGCATCAATGTCATGGAGTGGCCCTCAAGGTCTTCCATAGAACAAGTATGTGATGTGTTGGGCAGAAGACTCCGTCAGGTTAAGGAACCTTCCACGGAATTTGTAGGAACTAGGTGCCATTTTGGTTCCATTATGGCGACGCATCCCCCAAGCTGTGTTCAGACGCATCATTCAATCCATGAGTAGACGTTGCGTTGCAGTTGTGAACGCTCATGGAGGGCATACGCGCTATTGACATGCTTTCACCATTTTTACTCTCTTACATTTCCGTAGCATTTCCGGTGGAACTGGTTACATTATGAATATGATTTTTATGGTACACAGTTCTTTATGGGTACAAAATGGAATTTAATCATTATTTAAAACCAGCTTTATGCATATGTCTTTCTGTGTCGCGTGCCATGTTTTGGCGGTCAATATTATGAAAGAAAAAAATATATATTTTAAGATCTTCTCTTGCGGAAGGCGTAATTTTCAAACAACTTCCATAAGAATGGAACAACACAGAATACAGAAATCCATTTCAACAAGTATACAGATAAGGGATATTCTTGTTCCGATAATCTTACTTTTCCCTTGATGAAGAAATTCGAACCTGTGCGTTTCCACTTGGTAAAAGGTTTGGAAGAAACTAGAAATATTGGGTAGAGATTCAGAACATTTTATTAAGGGGATGTGGTTATGAGAAACATCCATACCTGCTTGGGACTTTCATCTGCGCATTTGTACTTTTATTATCTTAAAATCTAGGTATTCAGTTTAACAATACTTAAGCAATGTTCTTCGATAATCACTCCCTGTCATAAAGGTGGACATTTCTCAACAATCGAACTACTGATGTCGTTTACAGGAGGGTTTGAATTGAATGGTGACAAAAGGTGCTCTTATGCATGGCCCGTAATAGTACACTCTCTCTAGTTTGATTCAAAGGTAAACTAGAGAGGGTGTTCTATTACCGGCCATGGCTATCTTATAATATTTTCTCTAGGAGAATGAGAGTCAAGCCCAATTCACACCAGACGCGACGCTACTGTCGCGCTGCACGAAAATAATGTTGAACACTACTTTTATGTAATAAATTTCAAACTAGAGGCGAGTGTCGCGCGACAGTCGCATGCTGTCTTACGTAACATTGTGACATTATTCGTTTGCATAGTGACGTCATTGCCTAAGCCAGTTCACCAATTTTAAAACATAGAGATCAAACGTGTTGTACAGAGCCCAGTGTGAACAAGACCCATCGACACGACGTCACATCGCGCCGGATGTGAATTGGCCTTCACAACTTGCCTGATACACAGGGAACTTTGCCTTCACAAACTTTAATACTAGCCAAAATCTATTCCCAGTTTTCTAGGCGCCTGATATAGGAATATCAAAATATTGTAGCTAAAAATCCTTATCCTTCTTATTATAAAATACTGCCTGTTTGATTCGAAATTGTCTTTATATCAGACAACTTATAACTCTCATTCTCCTAGCAGATATATTATCGGTTTATGTCTGATATCTCTGAAAATACCACTTTGTAGGTTGATTCATGCTAGCTCATAAGCAAAAGTTTGTCTTTTGCATATTTATCAGTACTTTATATACCATGTAAACTGTCACAACCTTCTCTTGAAATGTATGTAGATAATCGTTCAATCCAAAATGGTGTATTAGAACACGTTACGACTATAAAGGTAAATGTGTATATTAGTCTTATACACAACCGTCTAAAGATGTCTCGATTTGAGTAACTAACGTGGCTATTCTCGTTGAACAACAATTTATTGTTCAGAGTGGATCCTTATCGGCGCCAGCTTAAGGTTATGGAGAGATTCCATTATAAATTACCTCCAAAATATGCCCGCTTTTAATACATGATCTAACAAAAGTTGTCCAAGGTACACTCAATGTGTATAATGGTTTCTGGCAAAATTCACTTTATGGGGCTTCTAGTTTTCTCCACCGCCCACTTCGATGGTTTCTGTTACCCTTTGTGTAGTCATTTTGCAACGCCTCCTCGAGGAAACCTTGAAATGCCTACCGAGCGGATAATGTGTGAGTAGTGGACTTTGGGGATGGTAAACCTACTGGTATTGCAGTATAAGTTGTGGAACGATGTATTAAAATAAATTAAAATAATCCCAGCAAAAATGAGCATGAATAACAATAATTTTCATTCATTTGCTCTCACTGTTATTTTAAATAAAACTCTGAGAACACGAAGAACATGCCGAAAAAGACAAATGTTTAACGTTTTCAGAGCAGTACGTGCGTCTTGAAGCTGGCTAGCCTGTGGTATTTGCAATCCGAGCTGAAACACCCCTGAACAAATATTTTCAGGTTGGGAAGGAACTTCCCAATACTGCCTCTGGAATCACGTATTTCCAGCAATAGCTTTATGGACGACAAGTCAGGGTTATAAGCAATCACAAGACACAAGAAACCCATTGTCATAGAGGTTGAACCAGATTTCAACAAATCGTCAATACACAGGTGTACATGTTTATGTTGTTTACGTTCCAAACGGAATTCTCGGAACTGTAGCGCCGTGTATACGTTTTGGTATTTGAACCTAGAAATATCACATCTCTTTTCATTAAACCTACTTCCCTGCTAGCATCATTCATCTGCTGGAGATCTGTCAAAAGGCGTTATGGACCTGAAGGCATCTGTCAGGATTCGTCCAGATGAGGGTTACGTTTGTTGTCACGGAGAACAAACAATAATCCAGCCAGGATTTTAATAACAAAATGCATAATTGTCGACTTCTCAAACCACATGTATAATCTGAACAATGTTTTACATTCTACAAAATACATGTAGGTCTTCTGATATCATACGGTTTGACTGAGATAATTGATTTTTTGTCTCTTCTAGCTAAAGATATCTGTTCCTTCGTTTAGGGACTGTATTCAGTTATCGGTCGTTTTCTCATTGGTGGGGTTGTTTTTGTAAACGATGATGTAGAAAACCTAGGGTATTCAAAGCTTTTTTTTTTGTGTTCACTGACGCGTAACTTATCTTTCATATAAGTAGGGGGTAGTTAAATCTCTGCCATACTCTTCTGTAAAATCATATTTTGCCATTGTGTGCAGTTTGGTATATCTGCCCAAGGTATTTAAATACTTTCTTTAAAGATGTCCGGCAGGTATATATTTG
>JARFOD010103422.1:0-16244 GCA_031763545.1 Mopalia muscosa
TTTCCTTTTGATTTATCAAATTGTTTTTAACTCCAATGTTAAAGACAATAAATATTTTAGCAAACAGATTCTTCCTTGAGTGTTAGTATGATAGGTGATTCAGACAGGCGTATTGTTGAAGAATCGTCAAGTCTATGTCAGAACTCCCGTGACCCTTTACTCTTAACTAATCTCGGGCCCACGGATTATTGGTTAGCGACTGCACTTACTTACCTTACTTCGATATACCGTACAATTCCGCCTTTCACCCAATGAACAAGTGGCGCTGTTTTTTTTTAAATTTTATTTTAACTAGATTTTCTCCTGGTGTTCATTCCTAATGTAGCAAAAACAGCGAAGGGGACAATCGGTAATCATATAAGTGAAATTCCCTTGAATACAACTTTTACTGTAATAATTCAATCAAGGAAACAAGCAAACTTAACCAATTTCTTTGTTTCATGACAATTTACCAAAACCTTAAGGTGTATTTTTGTCTAGCAAAAATTGTTCTGCATATCAATACACTTAACTCAGTTATTGATTCTGCTGCTACTATTGGTGGGCCTCGTCCTTTCTGCTACTGTTGTGAAATTTATGGGAGGTTGCTTGTTTGATTGGGGTTTAACGGCATACTTAAGGTTTTACTCCCGTCAAGGCGAGCCAGTCTTATGAGTTAATGGAATCACAATCCCGACAAGAAGAAAAAAGACAGAATAATCGCAGACACAACGACATCAAAGACAGATCTTTTTCGTTTTGCTCTTTAGCCCAGATAGCATAAAGACAAAAGAGGGATCCCTCTCAGCCTTCCGCGTGGGATAATCCATATTTTAGGGAAAACCTAAGGCTTCCTTCTTTCGTATTCAATTAAAAAAATTCAATTACTCCGTAACTGTCCCCCACCTTATGTCCGTGGCCAACAATTACAGGCATTGGAACAAAACTTCCAAAACGTTTATGTCCAAGTTTTTAAAACGAACTTTGGAGATTTTTGTTAATTGTATTTTGCCAGTGTGATAATAGTTGCAACAGTGTGTGATCTATTTACTTTTGTCCCTCCCCTCTTTTAACGCTGAATGAATATAGTTCCAGCTTTGAGGAAGGCGTGCCATGAAATACTGATCAGGTTTTATTCATGAAGTGTCGTTAATTCAATACTGTCGAAGTTATTGAATAAATATAACACATATTCGAGTTCAATGAATAGAGCGTTACTCTGCCCTTTCTTTGCTATTGTTTTGTTAACATAGTCCACTTCTTAACCGTTGGCGATTATACAACCCAAAATTGCACTTGACAGAAAATCTATTTAACTTTCACAAACTCATTGGAAGTTATGAAGATAGCCATAATATTGTGTGAGGCACACATATTCCATTATCACCCTTAACTCATACATTGCCATCCCGTCAAGCACGACTTGTACAAACAGTTTAACACATGTCCTCCAGAAATATTATGTGTGGCCCAATACTTAACTGAAGTCGTTAAACTGATCTTTGTAATGGTTTATAAAATAAAATTTCTCAGTATACAGTATACAAAAGTATTTCACAGCCTAATCAATTTGTCAGAATATATTAATTTTCATTAGGCTAGACTATATAGATGAACATTCGTGACTTATTATATTCAGTACATTGACCATTATTCAACGACTTGGGAGTGTTTAATATTTAGCAACTTAAACTGGTGTAGAGGTTAACGGTTAAGTATTTACTGTGTTTGTGCTTCAGTCTTAGAGCCATGAACGATGGTCAGCTCGAGCCAATCTGCACAGATTAAAATATTTTCACACTATAGGCCACGTCCACCATGTTAAGCTGTCTCCTTGTTCAGTGGAATTATAGTCTGGGGTTACTCTCTTCAGCAAATAGGTCTTTAGGAAGAGAAAAACACTTTACCGTTATGCTTATGCTGGGCTCAACCCGTACTACAGAGATGGCCAGCGCAACAACCATCAAACCACTGAAGTAACTGTATTTAAAAGTTTTCATCGTGAAGTATGTCCTGGTACTGTAAAATAATGAGTTCATAATTTTCTTGAATTTCAATGACGCAAAGATCGAAAAACTAAGGGACTGAATAAGACTATTATGGTCTTGGATTAAAACTGGTTTTTAAAATCGCTCACTTTGGAATCACACCGTTATACTTTTGTTAAAATACTACCTAAGATTATAATACTAATACCGCTTGACTGAAGGTAGATATATGGATTACCAAACTCAATACACGGAACCATAGTATTGTTTTCTGAACTACCGTTAGCAGAAACCTGGTCTGTTACTGAGTTTAATAATCTGGACATATTACCCTAGAGCTCTTTATTATGTAAGTGCTAGTTACATCTTACCCTATGTCTGTGTTATTACTGTATCTCTCATTATCCATATTAAACAGTTTTACTATGACATGTGTGTAGGGGTGATATGATCATTCTCGCCATCCATACAAAAATTTTAGATTACAACAGAAAATTATATAAGAACTGTACGGTTCACATTGATTCGTGTCTCGCTCGTTTATCCATTTGGACCAGTTAGGAGATTTATTGAAAGGCATTCATCAAATTAATGGTCAGTATTTGTCAGCAATAATCTAGACACTCGGATAGACAGAAACCATTTTCATCATTCTCTGAAAGACGGCTATATAACATCTGGACAGTTGGTTAAACCGTTAACAGACAAGATCCATGTCTATATGCGTAGGTTAATTGAGCGATCAGTGTCTGTGTGTTCAGAGTCCGGTTACTCTCTTCAGTAATGGTGTTAGTAAAGGCCATCAATATAACCCGTGATGACAGAAACACATACGTTTACTAAGCAATAGCGTGTATATGGTTTGGTCACATTAATTTGCTAATAGAATTCCAGCATTTTCTGATAGCATACTTCGCCATGCTTTTCCAGACATTTCTGCACATTAGGCAATAATTGACTGGTTATCTCGTGCTTGACTGAAACACAGCAATTGCCCGCTTTGACACTTTTGGTTGAAACCATACAAACAAATATACAAATGACCAGTGTCAATAAAACACTTAAGAACTAATGGGACTTTTAATATTAATAAAGCAAAGGGTTATTCCTGCGGCCTTGAAACATGGCCAATTCCATTTTCACCCCACATGACTGTTTCCTTAAGGCAGCCTTAAGAAACTATATACTTGGACATCTGTGTTACGTAAATTGGGTGCGTTACCGCCCGGGCTCTGAAAGATGGATCTTAACAGAATACGAGAAACAACACAGAAATCATTCCTAGTATTGCCGCTGTAAAGTTATCCGTGCAAAAGAAGAGATTTATCTCCTTCGAAGATACAAGAAACGTGACTGTCTCGAGATGAGGGAAATTAAGAGTCAATTGATCCACACGACTCGGGGAGCATCCAAGAGCGTTTCCCGGAAATGCAAAGAATTATGTAGAAGGCTTAAAACATGTGATGATAGCGGTGCTTGATTGATTACAGATCTGTAACGACCATTCACGAACTATCAGGGACAACTTGAATTAGATACGCTTGTTGACTGTTGTAGCGCTTGACAGAACAGTTTTGAAAATGAGTAGAAAACAAGTTGTATTTCTTGACAAGTACACCCCGAAGTCATTAGACAAAGTTAGCTTTACAAAGACTTTATATTTGCTACACATAAATGATTACTTTACGTCTTATTAACATCAAATAAAAATATAACATTGCTGTTTTCATTAAAATGTACATTCAATCAACAAAAGAACTACACAGTTCTGTTCTCCTGTATCAATTATTTTTCTGTATTAATCCAGAGCACCTTATTTGATGGAAATCTGGTCAGCTATGTGATTTTTGAATCAGACAATTGTAGTCTTTGATAATATTCCGAAAAATGGGTTTAAAAATCTCACCTCCTGGAATCGCACAGTTACACTTCTGTTTAAATATAGCATTTGTTACAACACCTTTGAATATAATACTTTCTAAATTTACGTAGATATAAGGATTACCAAACGCAATACGCGAATCTATAGTATGTTCGAAACTACCGTTAGCATCAACCTGGTCTGTTACTGAGTTCAATAATCTGAACATCTTGCCGTAAAGCTCCGTAGAAATCCTTTAAACATATGTGGAATTCTTTTCCACATAAGTAAAAGAAAACACCAAAACCTAAAACAAACCATCTGTTTGACTTATCAGAAGATTAAAAGGAAACTCTCGAAAGGATGATCTGTCAAACACGATTAGATGATTTTTATATTGTTGAAGATCATGAGTAACGAGAATCTCGTTGACAAAAGCTGTCTTGACCTCTGAAGAGGATAATGACCCCTTTGTTGATATCCAACTCTATCAGGATTTGACTCTATGCTGTACATCAGTGGACACTTCAACAGATTATTGCCGAACCAACATCGGATTTACAAACACCTTAAGGCATTTAAATGTTTCTCATTGTGGAGATAAGGGATGTTGTATAACCTATACAATAATCCGACTGCCAGACTGCTCGATGGCACTTGTGGCCTTAAGCCAATCAACCTTGTCATGTTAACCAATGCTTTAAATGGCCAGCATCGAGTCCTTAATCCACGTCTTAAATAAAATCAAATTCACTCCCCCAAAGATGTCTTTGCAAAATAATACTATCACAGAGCCATTTTATAATTTTTAATATGTGGATTTATAATGATTTGGTTTCATAGCGATGCAATCAATGAAATTTAAACTACTTTATCAATCAAGGTACGAGAGATATTTTACAATTGAAGACGTAATTTGGTGTTTTTAATCCTTTCCTATTCTCAGTAATAAAATGAACGGGCCGACAAAATTTGTTTTTAACTGTGAATTTCGTTTGACACCTCGCCATAGACAATATTTTCGAATTGTTTCGCTTCCAATTTGTCGTATGGTCAGGTTGTTTTTGTACTTGTACTAAAATTATTGAAAACCTATTCGTGTACCGTCCTTATCCCATTGTTTCACCAATTCACTCTAGCTGTGGATAAACCAACATCAAAGACTTTCAGGTCCCAACTAACTGTTGAGCACACCGCAGGGACAATCAATCCTGGATAAGCACTACTTTCTTGGAACATTTACCCTGGTAAATGATGGGCACTGGCATGTATGTCCCGTGAGTACGTCTATCGTACACCTGTCAACAGATCCCCTGCTGGATAGTTGTTTGGAATTGAAAATAGATAAATACATTTTATCGTCTTACACAATAATTTTATCTGACACTTGGTGACCAGGCGATTTCAAGGAAAAGCGACAACGCCAATAAACTTCAGCTGAATTTCAGAAAATATTGAATAAGCAGACGTCATATTATTGGTTAGTGAGATCAAGATTGTATGTAAATCGTTGAAATTAAGATTTTTAATTTCTAATTGTAATTTAAAACATGTCAATGCATTTTATCTTCTTACACAACGATTCTATCCGACACCTGTTGCCCAGGTGATTTCAAGAAAGAAAGGCAACACGAATAAACTCAGTAGAAGGTTAAGAAAATACTGAATAAGCACATGTGAGATAATAAGTTACTAAGAAACTGCATATCATTTATAATGTTGAAATTATGTTTTTAAAGAGTTTTAACTTAATAATACAATCATATCAAAAGCTAGTGTTATATATTTACAGATTCTATTGGTTGTTACGTCTGTCCAGTACTATTTTAGACCTGTGTTTTCTTTCGTTTTAATAATCAAGGTTGAAGTTTAATTCGTAGTACATTCCATGTGGGTAGAGTTTATGGAAGCGGTTGGCTGTGTGTATGGAGTTGTTGAAATATCTAAATAAACGTAAACAAATTCAGCGCGTATTACTTATTTTAAACCTTTTTATTTAACATATGGATGCGGGTTTACAATTAAAATTAATACCTCTGCCTCGACTACTTTACACATAATTACATGTAAGTATGAAAATGTTATGAAAAAGTAAGAGAATAGGCAATTATTTCTCAGCAATACAGTATTATTCTCTTCTCGTGGAGAACTTTTCCGTAAAAAATTCAAATCGGCTGATAATAACCCAGAGTTTATATGAAGGGCAATATGTTATGGTCTAACTGTTCCAAGGGAGATAATTTATTACAGTAAGTATCACACGCGTTCAAAATATATCTTCTTTTGCCCCTCCCCTTGTTTTAACGCTGAATGAATTTAGTTCCAGTTTTCAAGAAGACATGCCATGAAATACTGATGAGATATTATCCATGAAGTGTGGTGCAAATTCAATGTTGTCGAAGTTATTGGATAAATATAACACATATTCGTGTTCAATGAAGTTAAAACTCCACTACATCGCTTTGTTAATATAAATCTACTTCTTTGCCGTAATAGCGATGATACAATCCAGAATTGCAATTGACTGAAAATCTATTTAACTCTTCCTAACTCATTGAAAGTTATGAAGAGAGTTATAACATTGTGTGAAGGCACGGACCATATTAATTATGGACGATATAGTCTGTGCTCATTGCAATTGCATACTATTCAATTATCACCCTTAACTCCTACATTGTCATCCCGTCTAACACAACTAGTACAAACAGCTTAAAACATGTCCTCGAGAACTCTAACGTGTCACCCAATACTAATCTCAAGTCGTCCAACTAATCTTTGCAATGATTTACAAAACAAAATGAAATACATTAACAAAGATAAGAAATATGCAAAGATAACTGTATTTTTGCCTTATATCGCGATTTATTACTTGTAACTTGACCAATATCTGTCGACTTGGAGTATTTAATATTCGATAACTTTATATAGACCGGTTGGTATTTCATAGCGTACTCAATATGTCAAAATGTATAAATTGTTACTTGTCTAGACTATATAGAAGAGAATTCGTCATTTATTATCTACATAAACTTGACCAATATCTGACGACTTGGAGTGTTTAATATTTAATAACTTAAACTTACTGTGTTTGTGCTTCAGTCTAAGAGCCATACTTGATGGTCAGTCTAAGAGCCATACTTTATGGTCAGTCTAAGAGCCATACCTGATGGTCAGTCTAAGAGCCATACTTGATGGTCAGTCTAAGAGCCATACTTGATGGTCAGCTCGTGCCAATCAGCAAAGATTCAAATATATTGGTACTATAGGCTACGTCCACCATGTTAAAAGGTATCAGTATTCAGTGGAAGGATAGTCTTGCGTTACTCTCTTCAGCAAATGGGTCTTTACGCGGAGAAAAAGCTTTACTGTTATGATTTGTGTTGTGCTCCTCTTTGAAAATCAACCCGTACGACAGAGATGGCCAACTAAACATTCATCAAACCACCAAAATCATTATTTTATTATCTTTTTATATAATATGTGTATAAATCTGTTATTGTTTGTCAACCTGTCCAGTGACTGAAGAAATCATTTTTATTTCAGTTGAAAATCCATAAAGTCTTAATTGTTATGTTATCACCCAATCCTCAGAATGACACTAAAGAAATATGTAGGTGACTGATGTATAAATACCGAAAAGTCTTGATATCGTATTTAAAAATTGATAGTTAAATCTGGCTATCATTGTTGACATGTGAATTAGGCGACAAAACATTCTGACAAAGTTTCCCGTAAGGTATGAATAATATGGTCATTTCAGATTACAAGGAGAGAAATCCTTTACCATTTTCACGGCGCTAATTTGTAAATTTATAAATGCCGATGTCGCCCTATATACCAATCCAATACAAGGGTCGGGGACAATGCTTTTACATCATGTCTAACCATATTGCTTCATTCAATGTATTAGAGTACTAGTCTTCCCTTTTAAATACGAGCTACACAAAAGAAACTGTGTAGCGTTAAGAACTTACCACTCCAGCACATCATATTTGTTACTATGATTGGTTTGTGTTTGAGGCCATACTCAAGGACATTCACTTATATGACGGCGGTGTATACACCCTTCACTCATCAGCCACACTAACGTAATCCTACAATGTGGAAGGTTATACTCAACAGAAAAATGTTTATCAATACTTTGTGCTTTGTTTGATTCGTGTATAACGCCGTGTTAAAGAGTTTCAGGCATATGACTGCGGTGTTTTCAAACAATTGTTGACACTAGAACAACCTTCAAATGAGAAGTGTTTTGATAATGTTGGAAATTCCCCTCCTCCCGCCTCCGTATTGAAAATAAATATAGCATTGCTTCACTTCAAGCAAGCTGCCCTTGGCCAAGGACTTAATCTCTCAAGGTTAGGCTAAATTTAGCTGTGTAGACGAACTTTATCAATAGATTCTTATAAACTGAGAAGCGAATCAATAACAGTGCGAGCTCACGTAACGAAGTTTGGTCAAATCAGGACAGTTTCTAGGAAATGTTGTTGTAATATTATAAATGAACTCAGAAAACTTATTTTGTGTCTTGAAACACTTTATCTAGATGAATGTTATTTGTTAATTAGGTTGCTAGACGGATTAAGCACGATTAAGTAGTTTTGACGTGATACTGCATGCTTACGTATTCTTTCATACTGGTTTGATACTTAACAGTTTAAGATTACTTGTGCATTTATTATGCATTAGCCTAAATAGTATATTGGGACTGTAAGACTATCACAGCTTTATGAACAATTTAGTTATTCTAACTGCTCATTAATCAGTTCCTTTAGCTGCATCCCGCTTCAAGCAAACATGTCAAATTGCATTGAACAGCATAAAATTTTAAATCGGTTTTATTTTATATTTACATGTTAGCAAAACATTTTTATGTATCAGCTGTAATATACTTATTCGGAAAAGGTGACCTTATGAACCATATAAAAATAAGATAATACCTTTCTTGCGATAAGTATTAACACAATACGCGGGATTCAAGTTATATGACGTTAAAACAAACGAAACGAAAGAATCGCAACGTAAATATTACTTAGCAATTTAAATAAAAATGAGAAACTGATTTTTAAAAAACGATATAGAAAAAAGGACATTATCGATCTGAAGGCTATGAAGGAGAGGTAAATAACAATCAAAATTGCACATAACTACATCGTAAACCTCAGTCAATTTAAAGTCTCTTCCGTTTGCCGGAAAATTAGTTTTTCTTGTTTCAAAAGACAAAAATGTCAGAAAATGAGTTAGGCAATTATGCTAGCAGGTTGACGATATAAGAAAAAGTCAATTCGGTGGCTATTAATTACACTAAGATGGCGGTTTTATTATATTTGTGTCTGTAAAGATGCCATCACCCTTGTGTACGATTACACTGGTGGTGTTAAGATCAAAAGATGAGAATACTAACGAATCTCTACCATCAGAAGATTTCGTTTACAAGTTCAACCAATGTGGTATATTCTAAAAGAAACATATTACGCTTCAAGAAGCGATGGGATAAAAACGTTGATTAAAACTATACCCTCAAAACACCCCTGTAACAGTTTACCACATTCAGTAGATTTTTCGATTCGTCTTTGTCGTAAACACCATTAGCAGACGTCATCCTCTTCAACCTTCATAGCTCAAAGGAAGTAATTGTCTTTGATGGAGTATTTGCGAGATTGGTGCTTAATGTTGATTTTTTTCTCCTAGTTTTAAATTGTTCATTTGTCTTTAATTTCCAGTTAGGGTGATTAATTTACAACTGCAACTTCCACATCTGGCACATTTCAGTATATCTCGTCACTTGTTCCTTTATTCTCCTCTCTAAACGGATTTATTTCAATGCGTCTCCAATATATTATTTCAACATATTTTTGTTACTGCTAAAATTAAATAAAAAAAATAATTTTGTTGTATTCTAGGTCTCTTTGCACATTGGTCTCTAGGTCTCTCAGCATTGTGTGGGTACTCGTTCTACAGTCTACACTCACTGGAATGTAAAAAAAAAGAGCGAAAAAAATATTCTTAAATATTTTTGTTCACTGCTGATGTGACAACTGTTCTCATTATTTTGTCCAATTATGTTCCTGCCATTGTTCCCTTTACTACGCTTCTTATAATGCTGTGAAGAGACCTTATTTCTGAAAAATGGTATAATATTTGTCGGAGGTTCAGAAAAGAAACATCTGATGAAAAGAGTTAACAAACTTTTCCTTAAGTTATGTTGTCCAATTTTATTCTGGTGATTGTTACCTGTAGCACGTTTCTTGAAACTGTAAACTTATTTATTTGTTAAAAAATCTGATACATTTGTCGGAGTTTCAGAGAAACATTTAATGAAAGAGTTAAAAGAATAAACTCTCTTCCTATGCTGTGTCGACGATTCTTACCTTTAGAACATTTTTATAATCGTAAAGCTTTTTTGTATCGCCTTACATTTACCTTACATATATTCTGAAATAAAATAACTTTGATTCAATGTCTTTGATTATTTTAATCATTATCAACAACCCTTCTGGACAATGGTTTTACAATAAACCGAAAAACTAAATCCTGAAGCCGTGTATTTCATTTATCGCAGTGGTAATAATACTTTTTCTGATATAACTTTCACAATGAGTACAAATAGCCAAATGTAAATCGCTAAGTACTCTGTCACGAACTAATCAAGGAATTACTGTGTGTTTTATAAACGATGTTGCAGCGAAACAAACACGACCCATATTAAATTCGTGATCTCATTTGTGAAAATATAAACATTGATATTTGCTGAAAGAAATGTTTAACAAAGTAGTGATCAAGTTACGCGACATAATCGACTGAATCGTTGAAAACGTACGAGTTCTTCTTTTTAGTAATCAATGTCACAGCCTTTTTTAACTGTATTTTTGGTCATGTGACATCCCATAAAATGGAAGCGGAAGACGATAATTTAAATCGCTGTAGCCGAATCGCATGGCGCATATTTGTTATTTTACCACATGCCTAGCTAATCAACCCTTGCTGGGATTTACATTCTAAAGATAAAGTCACATGTGAGTTGATACATTCTTCGTATTGTATGTATGGCCTGTTAATCGTATGAACAAATTTCCAGAGTCCGTGGACAAGACTCATCTATTAACGTAGCAGACTACTGCTTGCCCTTCGCTTTACTAATTACAAGTTCGAGTATCTTAGAGTATGAACCCGAGATATATGTAGCAGTCTAACAAGGTAACGAAGGGGTGATTGTTGCGAGATTCGTTCCGGTTTTCCTTCGTTTTTAACTAAGGTACGGTCCGAACTGTCACCATATAAGTGAAAACCCATTGAGTACGTTGTTAAACGCTTAATAAACAAACAATGTTTCGCAATGTGAAGTTTGTTAAGGATTAGTAACCTCCTTCCTATTGCTTAATTGCGTACCGGTATCATATTTTTTATGAATAAAACCATGGAATAAATTATGAAATAATATTCATTCCCGCAACAGATTTCAAAGTATCGCGTGATCCAACTACAATAAAACGTCAGCATACGTAATATAATTTCGAAGAAATCACTAGGGGTTGTATGTCGTCATCAGGTGCCGCAATGAGTGGATCAACAATGTGTACCAAAGGTATATTTCAGAAAAGGTCTGAACGTTTATTTACACGTTATCTTGTGTGCAGATTGACATGCCAAATTCGCCTATCCAAACTAATTGCACGTGTAGATGTTTTCTGAATGACTGTTTAACTTTGGCTGAATGTCCAAGAATGTAATCCTTGGAGATAATAATTTCAGAAATTTCAGAAACTTTGACAAGTACAAAACTTCAATTGAATTCCTTTAAAACATTTTGGGCTGGAAATGCCATAACATCATGTGCTATCGCTTAATAGTTATGGTTATAGCCAGAAAATAATTAGTGTTCGCGTAAAAGGGTAACACTTAAGGGGGTCTTATTAGTACCGAACATATATGTGGATCAATACAAATATTGTGACCGCATGGAACCGCGAATGTGTTTACAGATTAGTTTTTCGAAAGCTGACGCAATTTGATAGTGGAAATTCCTTTTGAATCGCTGGGATGTTGTACCATACATTCTCTCGCATATAATTAAAAATGGAATCATTTATTTCAAAACCTGACGCAATTTTATGGTGGAACGTGTTGATTGTACTCCGTTAAAATGTTTGTGTAGATCTCATTGGTTTCATATTTTCTTGTTGCCTGAGGAAAACTAGTGTATGGTCTGGAAGCTGAGGAATAAAAGATTTCTGGTGCAACCATTAGAGCAAATGTAATAAGAAAATCTGTGACTCCAAAATCTTATTAGAAAACAACAGAAACATTTAAAGAACTGTTTTGAGAAAAATCTCTTTCAAAAATACAGCCCAATGAAATTCTCGTTAATTTGATTTGAATGGAGCCTTGATCTTCCAGAAAATCACACGGGGGTTGGAAGGGAGCTCTCTGTTACCATGGTACTTTTCGACAAAAGGTACACATGCAGTAGATCTGTTTGTGATGGTTTTGTATTACGATATTGTTCTGTTTTTGTTTGTTGCCAGTGGTGTCCAGGCTGGTTTCCTGCACCCACTGGGTTAGCCATGTGAGTGAAATAACCTTAAGTAAGACGTTAAACTCCAATCAAACAAACAAATCCAGAATATCCCAAATTTCAAAATAAACTTGTCCTGAAGTTAAGACTTTTGTTTAGACGAATATTCTGAACTGTTTATACCATACATTTCGTGTTTGAGGTAAAACAGAAACCAATTTTAGACACGAATTTGTGCGGCAAAACAATTATTTTCTTGATATATGACATATGAAAACTCCCGTAGTCCTATGTACTGTTAGGGCTGAATCAAAGATATTTCGGTTGTCTTTGAACTATGAATTACCAATATAAGTATACTATTGACTGCAGATAGTGAGTGGTGGAATGCGTGAGGTTATCCCGCATCAGCGAGATTTGAATCTCTACTAGAAGGTCCTAGAGTGTATTGCTTACATCATCTCGGACGTAAAATGAACTTCTCCATTACGGTAAGCTTTCGTTCAACTGATAAGTAAAGGCAGTTTTCATCCGGCTTGGGTTCAGAAAACTCTCAAACTACATTTGCCTGAGTGTGGGGATTGCCACAACAACATTTATGACTTGTACAACGTTATAACGGATTTTTGTATTAATGGAACACTTATAAATTTGGCGGATTTCTTTGGGGTGGATTAAATAATTTTGAAGCAGATTTAAAAATATTTTAATTCTTCTTCGTTCTGTGTACCTGTTTTTTTTTTTATAATCGCATTTGTGTACTTTTATAATAGTCCGTGCAGCTGGATTGCTGATTAAATTGTAAAACCAGATCCCTACAAAATATGTTGTATCCTTCCATTTGAATCTGCTATAATATAGCCTGTATGCACTTTAACACGATTACCATTACCATTACCATTGAGGGGTTTAATTGTGTGTATTTTTTACCAGTATTTGGTGCTACGTGACAATCTCTCTTATAACGTAACCCTTATCCACTTTGGCATGATTCCCATTAATTCTCAGCGGTTATATATGCCGGTATTATATTTAGTGATTACTAAACTATTATGTAACCAATATCAAATTCCTGCCTCGTTAAATCTGAAGCATATTTTAAGCACAAATCGCTTTCATTAATATTCAGAACCATGTAATCCTTATAGAACTAATTTGAGTTTGATGGGCACGGTTGTGACCAATCAAGCATTATTCGACTTAAAGCATCATCTACATGTGTGAATATATGAGAATCAATATTGACTGTAATCTGTATTTAGGAAAGTTATTACTCTGTAACATACGAAAATTTGCTTTGCAATAAAATAATAATGGACTTCCCTGGCCTTTGTTGTCTGCGGAACTCGACTTTGATTAGTTCGTGAGAACTGACATTTCTGATAGACAGGATGGGGGATAAAACAATTGACTCACAGAAGGGAACACCTGTTAAGTTGTTTTTATATGTGGCAGTCAATTGTGGTGATGAATAACGGTAATTGTGTTAAATTCTAAAATACAGTTACGTTTCAATTATTCGATATCAAGCCAAGTTATATTTTCCGCCAAGAAATGTGAGGTAGTCGAATGCACCATAACTTCTTCCTCATACGGCTACGTCATCAAGCTTCTGACTAATCAAATGCGTTACATTTTCGCCGTTTTAAATCAGTTGTACAAAACATGAAGGTAAGTTTTCATTAATACTTAAGGAATAACATATGACAATAAATTGAGTTCTTTCCACATTTCTTCTGGATAGTCATCAATGTTTATTTTTTCAAATGGTTGGATTATACCAGATAATCCTGCAGATTTCCAATCGGCTAAATCTCGCGAGATTCTCGTCTCTGTTATATCTTATCTACACTAGGCCATGTTAGATGTATTATTATTAACCCCAACTCGTACATTTTGTTCGCCGAAAGCACTTTTAGTGGCATGTGGCTCGTATTTTTTCGCGGGAAATGAGGTTGTGCCTACAACAATTAATGTTTAAAGCACCATGTGCTTTAGCATGTCGTCAAATACTAAACTCGCCAAGACTTCTGAAATGGGTAAAGTTTGTATAGATTTGTATTCTATTTTATAACAATGCAAAAAAAACTGCACGTCTATATAAGACTATAATACACTCATATTTGCATGCATTGCTTGTATCCATTGAAGGACTTGAGTTTAGTATTGTGAGACATGTTTTAATTTTGGAAGACATAGCTTAACTGGTTGTACAAGTCGGGTTTGACAGGAAAGCAATGAGCGAGTTTAGGATGATAAACGAAAAGTATGCAATGCACTGGTTTACAGTTTGAAGAATGAACCACACCTATTTCCGTCTGGAACACAAACAACACTATATATAGCTAGCTGTTTGCTAACATGGGCAATTGGGCCGAGATTAAAGGGAGGCAGCTTCCGTTTGGAACGCAATCAACACATTACCGCATACGGCAAACTATAATCCTGTGTATCGCAATGTTTGTGCGTGCACATGATTTTTGTACTCTCTTCATAACTTTCAAGGAGTTTGGAAAAGTTAAAAAGATTTTCTGTCAAGTGCAATTCTAGATTGTATAATCGTTAACGGTTCAACTGTTGTTTATGTTAACAAAGCAATTGAGAATGTAGAAGAGCTTAATTTCGTTTCAAAGGAGTGGCGGAATTCTACTGCATGGTCACGCTGATTGCATTGAACGCGAATATGTGTTATATTTATTCAGTAATTTCGACCGTATTGAATTTGTACCGCCCTTCACAGATAACAACTAATCAGTATTTTATGGCACGTCTTCTTTAAAACAGCAATTATCTTGACTTAGCGTTTAAAGTAGGAGAAGTGGTGACATAAATGGAATGAACACACACTGATGCAATTAATATCACACTTGAAAAACACAATTAAAAAATCTTCCCCAAAACGTTTCGCGTTATGGTTAATTACATCGGCAACTGGTGACCTCCATGTTTCGAATCTGTGTGGTGATACCAATCGTATTCTCGGGAGAGTTTCTATAGTGAGGGAGACTAAGACAACTCTCGTACACTTGCCAGGCCATCGCGCATTAATTTCCCCCAATATTTGGGGCGACCTATCAGCCACGGATCAGCAAATAAAAGAAGTGCAGAACAAGATGGCCTGGGTGTATCTTAGAGTCAATGTCTCGAGTATAGGAAGTAGAATTAATTATATTTTAAAATGTGGTGATACTACATAAAATAAATTATCTCGCTTTGACATTTTTTGTCGTGAATTCCCCCTCCCCCTCCCCTTTAACGATTGGGTTGCTCGGGGTCGTAAATACAATCTACAAAAACGACCTTAAAAGACTTACCTGTCTTATATCTGATATAGTGTATCTATTAACTAAAGTCTAAAACAATACTGGAGAGTTTTCTATTTACTAAGGTCTAAACTAATACTGGACAGACGCTAAAAGCATAACACCTCACAATCACACAAGCTCTCGGTGTGATTGTATGGCGATGTTGACATTGTTCAACAAGTAATTTCAACATGAAATCAAATTACCATATAACTGAAAATCTCAAGGGTGTTTAGTCCTGTTGGCAAGCATCTCTATGTTTCATACTCAAGCATATATATAAATATTTTTGAAAAGAAAACATTTTTAAATATTTTTTTTTTCCTCATTTATTCTGTGTTCTCTGGTTCTTTCCTTCTTTCTCTCATTTTCTTGTATAGCTGTTTTTTTTTTTTTTAATTTTTTTTATTTTGTATTTTTATTTGTGATATGTTTACCTGTATGGCCTTGGGCTACATCATTCAGTGACATAGACACGACAAAATATCAAACTACCAACCACCAAGAATGTTTCGTCAGTATTTACTTAACCTTGCACGTATGTTTTTTTTTTTTTTTTTTTTTATGGGTTGCCGCTTTTCATTGAAATCGTAAAA
>JARFOD010103433.1:0-16242 GCA_031763545.1 Mopalia muscosa
TCGGCATCGGCAAGCCGCTTTCAATCCAACCACGGACCATTGCTGGTTTATTGTCGGCTAGCCTATATTAGCAAACCACCTTCAATTCAACAGCGGACCATTGCTGGTTTATTGTCGGCTAGCCTATATTGACGAGCCGCCTTCAATTCAACAGCGGACCATTGTCCCTTTAATATCGGCTTGCCGTCCATCAAAAACCCAACAGCAATCCAACATTGGACCATTGTTGGTTAAATGTCGGCTTGCCTTGATCGGTAAGCCGTTATCAATCCAGTAGTGGACCAATGTTGGTTAAATATCGGCTTTCCTTCATTGGCAAGCCGCCTTAAATCTAGCAGCGGACCAGTGTAAAAAAAAAAAAAAACATCAGTGGCGCAAACCATAGTTGGACCGATAAGGGACCATATTCAGAGTTATCTTTTCCTTGTATAGGTCTATCTGTTATTTACTGGTGAAGTTTCAGTGACTTCCCAAAAACAAATAAAACCTTTTTTTATATATATAAATATATATAAATCGACAGTCAAATTTGAAAACATATTAAATTGCATTTTTATTTGTTTGCCCCTATGTTGGTCCTCGATCGGACCTTTGCATTGGTTAGATACGCCACCAGGTGGCGCTGGCGTTGTCAGAATTCCGACGGTGACGAAAATGGTGGCAGGCAAGAAGATGTTGACAGAAGGTAAGTGTTATTTCTTCGTTCTGACGTGATGTGATATCTGTTCCGTTGAGTATTTATTTATATTAGAGTATATATATTATTATTGTTTGACGCGCTGTGACAATAACAACTGAAAAATAAAGATTAGAAACAGTTTATAATTGTCACTTGTGGTTGTTGTTACAGTTAGTATTTTTGTCGTCTGCTCAACATTCAGAGCGGGAGCGGCTGGCGATAGACAGCCGACAGAATCCCTATTAAATGCAATTAAAGATTAGAATACACGTATTTTAAAACTGATCTGTTCATCAAAACCTGTAGCTATAAAAATATTTTAAAAATTAAAGAGTTTTCATTTACTTTTATAGTGCAGCTGTGCTTTATCAGACGTCAAATTTTTTTACGTTTAAAAAAGGGCCTGCGTATTGCTAGTACGAGTGGCTCGGGCGTTTTGTTTTTTAATCTGTTTGACGTCGAAACTAACTAAAAAATATTGTCTGAGCCCCTCTGACTAACCTGTCGCTTGCACAGTCCGTTTTTTTATTTTCCAAAAAATGGTTGATCTCTATTAACCTAAGCACTGAATGTAAAAATAAAAAAAAAATAAAAATAATAAAGCTAGCTGACCTGACATAAATCTCTGTAAAAGACATCTTAAGTTATTGTAAATATGTCTCAGACCTGCCTACCTTGTGAATTCTGGATTATTTTGTACAGATAACTTATGGGAATATGATATTTTACTATGCTGAAACACAAACATACACAAAATTGTAAAAATAATACTCATAAAAAACTATTTTATTTACACATAAATATCTTCTAGGGTAGGCAGGTCTGATGTTTACATTTGGTTATATCTGTGTTAACCTGACACATTTAAAGCAATGAGGCAGGCAGAAACAAACAAACAAATCATTTGATGGATTACTATGTTTTGTCAAACATTTTTTTTCTTTTAAATTTTGTTTTAAGAAACTGATTTAGTCACTAAAAGTTAAAACACTCAGTTGTTCACTCTGCAGTCTACAGTATGGTATGAAACACAATGAGTGACAATGATCAATGCTACAAAGATCCACAAATTATAGATGTACATCTTTCTTTATGAAAAAGTCATTATATCAACCCTTTATCTAACAATCAATAATAGACAGGAAAATCGAGCATTTATATGATTTGGAATTTATGGTTTTGTTTAAAATTCTAAAACATATATATATATTGTAAACGTTAATCTGCATTTGACAGGCAAAAAAACTCATGTTTCCAGCACTTTTCATATATTTTCAGGATATGCCAGCTGGGATGTCACATTTGGCAGTAGCCCCTTTTCTCGGTCTACATGTGCAAACACAACTGTCAAAGTTAATTAATTGAAATTCATTAATTACTTCTGAAGAAGTCAGAAAAGCAGATGCTAAAGATACAGATTTATACAGGTATATGTTTTTTGAAATGTTAAAAGCACAAAATATAAATATGAAGATCTGGTTAGAGTGAAACTTCCCTCTATATCTGACAGGTTGAAACATTCAGCTTCAGTTGATATATTTTTTGGTTAATTTCTAATATCAGTTTGTACAATGTAGACTGATGTTTTCCTGACCCATAATGAATATTTTGTTGGTATATATTTCTAAAAGCAATCACACTGGCACAGGGATGTAGATAAATTAAAATCGAAAAATCATCTTATGTTCTAGATAACACCCATAGACAAGTTTCTAAATAAACCTTAATCACAAGTTGTGTTTTGGGTAACCTACAGACATCTCGAGAGAAGGTAATTACCATGAATATGGTGTATAGAATAGTGTTAAAAAATGTAACTAACAGGATATTTAGGATGGGTTATGAATAAATCAGCCTACATATAAGTATTTCCAAGATATAGGGATTAATAAATGAATATGACTGCAAAAGAGAATGGGTTACAACCTGTCTTGTTCCTCTTGTATAATATATATGTACATATGTTTACTGTTGTAGATTTAAACAAATGTGTTTCCTGTCCAAAATATAATATGTACATGTTTTTAGATAAACTATTGTTGTGTAATTCTTTCTATCCCCATTTTGTCAAGTTCTATTTAAGTTGAAGAATCTGAACCTGAAAGTGCAATGTAAAACTATAGAATTTGTATAAAGTTTGAAAGAGGTACAATCGTGTTTGGACATGTGAATCTGATGACCAGGCAGCTGATGCTGATAAAAAATGTAACTGATACAATGTGTAGTTATTATAATGCTTTGTTTCTATGCACCAACAGGAAAAGAATGACTGTTCATGAAGCCCTAGAACACGAGTGGCTCAAGGTAGGTTAAAAATATGTATGCTTTGTAAATATTTTAGTATTATATTTGGGATTTTAACTATTTATTTGATTCGGGATTTAAGATATTTATTGTATTTGGGACTTTAAATGCTTCAGCAGGTATGCTTTTGATAAACTTTTTAATCACTTTTTTAAAAAGATTCTTTGGCTTAACATTGATTTGCAAATTAATTACAGAAGGTTCTGCAACACTAACTTTTTTTGATTTTTTGTGTATTCTCCATTGTTACTTTATTACATGTATTTGTAACCTTGACGTGTTTCTGATAATTTAATTAAGAGTGATTTTTTTTGTCAATTTCAGGGTGATCTGAGTCACTTAACCAACAGAATACCATCCAGCAGATATAACAGAATCAGAGAAAAGATCAAGCAGAAATATGTGAGCAATTTCTCTCTTTACTCAGCATCTGGTGTCTTAACAAATTCCCAAAAGCATTTTTTTCTGTTCAACAGAATATCATACTGAAAATCTCTAAAACAAAGCATAATTCACAGCAAGGATCACTTCAATAACCTTATACACATGTAACTAAAAATAAAAAAAATTATTGTCAACAAGGTAGGTACTAGCTAAATACAACGCCAGTTTAGATTTTACCGCCAAAAGTTGTGGCTGTCCCATATGGCGTTTGAACAATGATTTCTCCCCCATACACATACGTCATCAGCTTTAGATTTGACAGCATTTTAAATTTGTTTTTATCCCTAAATTAAATATCAAAAACAACATTTCAAATGCTGGAAACATGTTTTTAAAATATGTTGTGTTAGAGGAAAATTATTTTTTGTTAATGCTTGTGGACATTTAAAGGTTACTTCTGAGATTTTAAAGTAAATCTGATTCTGACTACATTATGATAACATTGTTTTGCAGGCTGACTGGCCACACCCCATGCCAGCTATTGGTCGCATTGCTAACTTCAGTTCATTGAGGAAACACAGACCAAAGGAATACCAGATTTATGATTCCTATTTCGGTATTTAAACATTTCCTTATTATTTTTTTATTTTTATTTTGGCCAAACGAATGTTTCACTTTCATTCAAAACTTATATCAAGCGTCAATGTGGAGAGGGTACAGTAAACCTCCTCTACAAATTGATGAAATGAAGCCAAATAAGCCAAGGTCAACAGCAACATTACTTTTATTTTGCGCAGCCATGAAAATTTACACCTCATAACAATACAGGCATATATAGTTAATATTGAATGTTCAGCCTGAATTATGATAATTTTTAAAGGAAAATTTATTAAACCATCTCTTTGGAATTATTCGAAAGAGACCATTATCCCAAGCTCTTTCTTATTACTTTTTGAAACCTTGTCTGGATCAGTGCCTTTCATAAAACTTTTTGCTTACTTGTGTGGGTACAGTTTAACAAATATGTCATGTCAATTGTTTTGATGCTCTTCTTGAATTTTGTTCACAGATCGTCGAGAAGCTATGCCCAGATTTATCCGCAAACCGCGTAATGGTTTGGTGGCAGAGGGACAGATTGCGAAGTTTGATTGTAAGGTTATTGCCCTTTCACCTCCCATCATCACATGGTAAGTTCCCCAACAGTTATTATATTCACGCAGCAATACCTTACCAAAAAACTATATCGGTTTAGATTCGTTAGTTGCCCATTGAAAATAACTCACATTGAAAAGAAATCACATTAAAAAGCGTAACTGTTAGATATCCAATGTTTAATATCAGACATCTGCCATAGACAACAGCAAATGGTTACTTGAAGCAACATTCAATTTTATATGCAATCATGTGAAAACGTCACATCATGTTGAAGATCTATCTGTAATCCACTATTTCCAATTGAATTTAGTGTAAGCGACTAATCCCTTTTCCACAATGTCCCGTCATGTTGAAGATCTATCTCTGATCCTCTTATAGTCATTTAATCTTGTGTTAATAGCCTTTTGAGCAACAAGAACTGACATCACTCTCAAACGTTTTTTATTACTGACAATTATTGTTTATTATTGACAAAGACACAAAGTAGACAACTTGATTTTTATCCTGTCTCTGATTGTCCATTGTGTACAGGTTCAAAGATGATGACATGTTGACACAGAGTGTGAAGTACATGCAGATCTACAGAGGAGGAGAGTTCCAGCTTAAGATTAGTCGCTGTGTAATGGAGGATAAGGGAGAGTATAAAGTCAGGGCAGAGAACTCTTTCGGCAGACGAGAAGAAGTTGCATTATTAAAGGTTGAAGGTAAGCCCATGGTATAATTATAAATAGGTAAGCATAAGGAGAAACGTAATTGTGCAAAAGAGGAGATGTGTAAGTGTGTTAAATTATTGGTTCAGAACACTGGCATCATATAGGTGAAGATCCTCAAATCAATCATTAATTAAGTATTTTTTACCAAACAATATAACCATGATCTTAATTGATTTTGTTTAAAAAATAACATACAATTTCAAATATAACATATATTATGAATTGAATTTCAGAATTAAAGAAGAGTGACCTTCCTCGGGAATTTACACCTAGTGGAACGTAAGTTATGAGTTATGAAGTCTATATTATATGCCTCAATGTTCATACCATGTAATCATTGGGGTTTTTTTTGACAGAAAATAAACCTGTAAAATCAATGTTTCCAAGGTGATAAAAAAATTATATTTTACTTGTTTGTTATGATTCTTTATGTATTGAATTCCAGACAAAACAGAATTGCTGTTTACAGTATCTCTTGTTTTGATTGTTTAGGCGGCGTATGAAAGCTTTAGAGGAGATTGCTGTTGAACTACCCAAGGATGAAGCCCCCGATTTCTCCTTCTCTCTCAGGCCTAGGTTTATCCAGTCTGGGGTGGGATTTAAACTACTCTGTTGTGTACAGGCCAGGCCTCAACCTAAGGTAAAACTTCTGTTTACAAATGCACATCAAGTCTCCTAACTGTAAAAATTACTGTTGTCTGTGAATTGCAGCTAATTACCTTATGTTTGTAATTAACTTTGTTTAGTTACCATTGTATAAAAGAAACTTAACTACCTGTAAAGTTGTTGTGGAAGGTAAGTCAAAGAGATATATTAAAAAGATGTAGCCTGTCGTAGGTAGAGTAGGTATTCCTCATATTTTGAATGCAATTTTGTCCAATACAGGAAACAAACTTTCATAGATTATCTTTGAATACTATAACTGAACAACAGCCTGGCAAAACACAATGTAATTACCTTTGTTAATTTTTTCAGGTGACTTGGTTTAAAAATGGTCGTGAGCTGAGAAGTGATGATCATTATGACATCATCTACTCCAGTGGTGTGTGCTCTTTGGAAGTCCTATCAGCTGATGTGGCAGATACAGCCACATACAAATGTATAGCCATGAATGAATTAGGAGATCAAGAAACTACCTGTAAAGTCGTTGTGGAAGGTAAGTCAGACTATAATAAACATTTGTAGCCTGTGTATAGAGTCTATAGGTAGCCCTCACATTTTGAATACAATTTTGTCCAAAACCGAAAACAAACATGAAAAGATTATTTTCGAAACCTAGTTATTTTAACTGTATGTTCAAATAGTGCTTTTTCAGATTTTTTTTTACCTTAATAATCTTACGTTAATATTTGTTCGATTTTCTTTTATACAATTTAGGCATGGTTTTACTAGTGGACATTTTTTACTCTTTTTTTTATAAAAAAAAAGTATAGATTTAAAAGAAATTATATTTTATTGTGTTGTAGAAGCCTGCATGACTAGTCTTACATCCTTAATTCAAAATCTGATAGTTTAGCAATAGGCCGAAATTACACATGGCATGATGGTAGTGTTTAAACCTGACTCTGTATTCACAGATTTTTCCGGAAAGGAGAATAGTAAGTAGACAAAGGACTTGTATGTTTGTATAACTGCTGTCCAAAATCTGTTTCTATAAACCTAAATACATGTATGAATGCTAATTATTATATAATAACAAAGTTGATGTTCCAGTTTATGTAAATGCCAATGATTTTTGGCAAATGCTATTTTCTTACATATTTACTCAGCTATTTAATACTGTCTGGCAGTATAGCATTCACTAACAAACTTTAAAATGATGAAAGATCATTTTAATCTTGTGTTTCTTATCAGGTGTTTTTGTATTGGCTAAGTCTGTTCTCCACTCAAGGTTTTCTGTTCTTTTTATGGAAATACCTGTTAAACTCATGTGTCTTGTGATCAGTACCTTCAACCATTGTATGGGGTTTTCATTAGCAGCAGTTGTATATTTTACTGCAACAAATCTAATGCTTTTTTAATATATATAACTGATTTGGTCTTTCTTTCTTTCTTTCTTTCTTTGGTCTGTGTGTGACATACTGTACTGTATTTACTGTGTGATAATATCACTATTACGACACAATAATCAGTGGCCCCTGAGTGGCATTATCAGGGGTGTAGTGAGGACATTAAATATTACACACTGCTTTTCCAATATATATATAGCTATTGTGTGTTTGTAATTAATATGTGAAGTTAACTGCTCAAAGTATGTATGCTTCAAACACTCTATTGTATTTGTACTACACATTAAAGCTGAAATTTGGAGACTTAAGGGTGTACATGTACATACCTCTATTACTTTGAATATATATGATTCTGGGCTAAACATAAAATGGTGTATTAAAGTAATCAATTTAGAGAATGTGAAATCAGACTAAATTGTATCAGCTTTAATAACCTTCACACTTGTTCAGTTCTTTAAGTTTATGTAACATTTGTTTCCATGGGTTAATTTTTACTGCTTAGAAATATTATTGATTATTTCGAAATTTTACTTTATTGATACTTTATCAAAGTTAGGTTTTTCCCTTCCTACTTGACGACAAGTGTTCCCAGATCATTTTTTTTTCTTTGATTCCTTTTTGTATTACCTAATAATGAACTGGAATAGATTGAGATTTTTAACTATTGAGAATATGTCATTTGTTTCCACATGATTGTTCAACAAAGTACAGGTATATATTAAAGCAAATCAAAATTTCTTTCTCTATAATAAAAATATACAATATAATATATATAAACATAGGTTCTAAGTTCTACTGATAAGTGTAGTATAATGCGCATGTGCAGTATTTCGCACACAAAGAATGTTTAGTATGTCACTTGTGCAACGTTTCAACCCTTCATCAGGGGTACTGATAATGACAAAATAAACTTTCGGAATGTTGAACAAATATGGCATTCTCTATGTACGATATAACCTACTTGTGTACTATAATGGGTATTAATTAGTTACTCAAATTATTGCCTATGTATGAAAATCTAGTGACTTATAAAAATAATCCTGATTAAGAATTGTTTCCATGATTATCCAACATTGTTCATGTTTTAGAGACATCTGAAAAGCTCATTGTTTTGGTTGTACACTTTTGACTGATATTTGTTATACTGAATACATTCTCAAACATGCAGAATTTATATCATATATTAGGTGTAACTAGGTGATAATTATTTTTTGTCCATAACACTGATTTTACTTTTTATCCAGAAAACCAGTTGTTAATAGCTTTTTAATTTTATTTGACAGAACGTTTCCAGAAGAAGCCTAAAGGTTTGTCCCAGGATAAAGATTCCCTGTTCGCTTCATCGGGTGTGTCAAGGATGGCCCGCCGAACAAAGTCCAACACTATGATGGATGAGTTTGAGACGGATGATGGAACAACGGTCAGACGGACAAAGAGGACAGAGGAATTTTATGATGAACAGGTCTCATCGTCTAGCAGTGGCCGAAGGAGTAAGTAGCACGTACAGTCAGACTATTTAAACAGGTGTGTCACCAGCAATGATTGAATGATCTAGAGTTCATTTGACACAGCTTAATAGGCTTGGGTGCAGCCTATGCCTGTGAAGTTTTGGGATATTATTTTTTGAGAAAACTAGCAGTATGTGGGCGGTTTGAAGGAACCAGGATGAACCTACCCTAATGATGAGCATGTGAAAGTTCTAGAAATTAAAACATACTGAAGTGCAATCCTGTAAATTAAAGAAGATGTTGTAGATAACTTGATCAATGAGGACCATGTCAGAAGGCTTCTTTTGATAACGCTTGTGCAAAAAAAAAAAGTAATGCAGCTCTGTAGGGTTCAACATTATTGAATGTTAATAATTGTACATTGTGTATTACAGAGAAGGAAGATACATCTGCCCCCAGTTTTACCAGTCACCTGTCCCCACAATCTGTAGACGAGGGTGAACGACTTGTACTCACCTGTTCTGTTACTGGTAAACCGGAGCCAGATATTGAGTGGTACTGGAATGGTGTGGTGAGTTCTACCTGTTAACAAACTGTTCTTGTTCGTCCCATTACTTCTGGTTGTCATGTTCAACAACATTGTCGACTTTTTGTCCACAGTGCATATAATCAGCGATATGAATGGACTTTTGACATTAAATTGACTCAGGGGCAAGACTCCATAATTCCAACCAATGAATAGGGCCTATTCTAGAGCTTTTTTACTTTTTCTGAAGTCTTGCAGACTAGCACGCTGTCAAGAATGGCATTATCTTCTGATCACATAGACTCCATCATACACATTGTTTAAATATAGTTTGAAAACAAGTTTTCAACCATCAATGGCAGTTCATTTCTCATCTATAATCGCCAAAATTAGATACAATTTATTTTTCTTGCTTTTGACCAATGACTACATACAGAGATTTTTGTGTTTTCACAATATTAATGACTGCCTTACAGTTGGTTAAACCCGATGACATGGTGAAGGTGCGATACAGCGCAGGTACCTGTAAATTAGAGATTGCAGAGTCCATTGTAGATGATGAGGGAGATTATACATGTAAAGCCACCAATATGGAGGGTGTGGCCTCATCAAAAACATCTGTACAAATTAAACGTGAGTGCAACAAATCTATTAAATAGTGCCACCTGTTAAAGGATATGTCCAGGAAAAATTGTTGTTTGTTTGGCATAATTTAAATTTTACTTGATTACTTTCTTAGAACATTTGTGTTTTTTGCTCCTTTTTTTAGAAGTAAGATACTCCAGCCAATTGCCTTGTAGATGTAGTCAAAGTACTGGACAAGAAAATATATAACATCTTGTAACATTTGCATAATTTCATTTGAACATGTTAATTTGAATTGGTTTATTGAGTAAGAAATAATGAAATGAAACAGCATATTTTAATACCCGCCATATTATAGTACATGTATCTTCAAATATGCGATGTTCAGCTTTTATCCTCATTTGTCTTCAAACAAGCCATGAGTCTTAACTTAACTTATTTTTGGAAGATTATTTAGATTATTCCGGGATTTTTATTTCAGCCAAACCTGCAGCTGCAAAATCAGCGCCAATAGAAGACAGTGGCCCTAGCCAAGCCCCGCGTTTTAGCGCTCATCCTCAAGGTCAGATTGTTAAGGATGGTGACAAGGTAGTTTTACAGTGTGACATCTCAGGTAAGGGGTACTATAAACACTAATCTAATTTGACATTATTGAACAGATCTGTCTGAACTTTAAAAAAAAACAATCCATTAATACCCCATAACTTTGAGAACACCTGGGATCCAAGGAGCTCCTTGCAATCAAAGGCACCATAGTATGAATCAGTCAGAAGTACATCAGCCTTCTAAAGCAGACTTAGATTACCTGATAGGTAGAATCACTCACTGGACTAGAGGTTAAAAGTGGTTGGACAGCCTTGACACAGCTTCTTAATTATTTTTGCCTTACACTCGTAGTGCACATTTGTTCTATTATTCAAATACGTTTCATTCTTTCATCTAATAGGGAATATTATTTTTGTTGTTTAGGATCTCCTCGTCCTAATATTGTGTGGTTACAAAATGGCAAAGAAATAACAAACAGTGAAGATTTCGCATATGAGAATGACAATGGTACATATCGTTTGGTGATTGCGGAGATCTTCCCAGAGGACAATGGTCTGTACTCTTGTGAGGCATCAAACACTGCTGGTGATGCTATCAGCTCCTGTACCATCAAAGTTATTGGTAAGTAACCTTGGTAATACTCATCGTACCAGTGGACATTTGGCCTGTAGTTATCAGTATAATACAACAATAGGAGCTGGATTAGGACTCCAGTCAAAAAAACTCATTTAACAGTTATTTTGGTTTCAATATATTCTGGATTTTTTTTAATGTCCTTCTGAATATCACTTTGAATAATTATTAAAAGTTCAAGGAACTCAGAATAATTGAAACTTTCATAATTAGCTGACTGCTTATCAGACTTTTTTTTCATAGCTGATCTAATTGAATAACTAAACTAACCTTTATTATCCTTGTCAGTGATGTTATGTCTTTAATTAATAGTATGCATTGTGATCATCATCTGCCCCTAACAGTATTATCACTTTCAGGGTATGGCAAACGAACAAAAAGAGCAAACAAAATTAATTATTTATCTAAAGACTTCAGCAAAATCTAATATAGATACCTATTACTGCATTTTAGCTTTGTGTTCTTGTACTTAGGCAAGGTGGTATAAATGCTTGTCTGTATGATTGAGTTGTTTGTTACATCTGTTATGTTGTTTATTTGTATTGTTTTGCGTACTTGTATTGTTAATTTGTAGTTGTATTATTTGTCAGCCGTAAGATCTGTGTTGTAACTAATGTAATGTAACTTGGTAACTAACTTATATTACAGCTCGTAAAGATCCTAGTGGTGAGTAGATTTGTACCACCCAATATCTTTACCCTGAATATTCACCCATTACTCATTCCCAGGAAACCCAAAAATATATACACCTTACCCTTTTGACATCTTCCTAAACACAGCAATTGGCTGGTTCAGTTCATGAATTGTCAATTGTGCGGTGAACTTTGTTAGGTGAATGATATAATTTCGGTCCCATTGACAATGTAATAACAGCCACTGGCAGTATTGTTTTCCGTAATAGAGAAACTTTTCCCTCAAAATGTCTGTTTATAGTTGTTTATTTTTAGAAACATGTATATCTTTTTTCCCTTCTGTGATTTTTTTAAAATCAAATTCTTAATCAAAATCCAAAAAAGTTTCAGTTATTATTCTTACAGAAATAAAACCCCATTAATTGATGACCTCATTTCATTAACAGACATCCACCTTATTTCATGTCTTTTAGTTAACCTCACTAATACATTTTAATTAACTATGATGCAGGACTAAGACTAACTTAAATATACAGACTTTTTCTGAGCAAAAATCACTTTATGTGCATGGATATGCACGGATGCTGGTAGGTTTTCTACTGTTTTATAAATATTTGGTCATTTAGTACCACAAAGTACTTGATGTCCCTGGTCCCGTGTAAATATAGGTTTTTGGATTACAGTACTTTAATAATTTCTGTAGCAGTATGTTATTAATGAGTTTCATTTTGTTGTAGTACCTGAAGAGCCAGAGGTAGATGGCCCGGTCTTCATGAAGTTCCCTCAATCAGTGACTGTGAATGAAGGGGCACCTGCTAAATTTCAGTGCACATTTGAAGGCGAAAAACAAGTAACAGGTAAGTAATACATTGTGTTAAATGTATTATAACATTACAGCAGTCAAAATGATTGAGACTTTTGGGCAGATTTCAATAAACAATAATATTTGGCTGTCATTAAGAAACAAGCTCTTGACCCGGATATAAATACACAATGATTGATCTCACAATAAAAGCGAGTATTAATATTTTGTGAATTGAGGAAACTGAAATATAACAATATTATGGCGCTTTGAGCTTTTAATGATTTACTTAACTGTGTTTAATTTGCCCTTGGTTTAAGTGGCATGGAGTAAAGAGAGTAGTGCTATAAGCGAGAGTGATCGTGTTAAAGTGAGCCAGGATGGGAATGCCTTCACTCTAGAAATCCCCTCAACTTTGGCCAGTGATGCAGGCATCTACAGTGTCAAAGCTACCAATGAATCAGGCACCTCTAACTGGATGTTCACACTCAGTGTGAGTGGTGCTGCTTAAAAGGTAATTTCTCCCAATAAACATAGACAAATTTTAATATTGATTAAAATGAGGTTGCCTAGGTTGAAGAAATCTGTATAATAAGATTCCTGGATGTAGCCTACAAATTCTACAAAGTCTGTTTCTTAGAGGGGTAGGAATAATGTTTGTTTGATTCGGTTATCATCATACTAGATGTTATTTCATGGTTATTATGATGATCTTGCCCTTTTGCAACAAACAATGATGATTTGCTTCTGACACAATTTTTTGAGCCCTTGTATGTAGAAAAAAAAAATGTCAAGACATTGTTAAAGGAAGTTATAAAATAAATTTGTGTAATTAAAAAAAGATCCCATTGCATGCTTTGTAATAGTTTCATCCAACACTATTAAAGTAATAATGTAACTACACTCACAGGTTATTTTATTATATTTGTCAAAACTCTTGTAACCAGTTGATGTTGATTTTGTTTCAGTTATTGGACTGGTGAGGGAAATACAGATACCATCCTATCATTGCCTTCTAAAACAAAGAGGAGCCCTTTGAAAAACATTTCCTTTACTCGGCTTTTCTGTCGCTTATAATTACCGATGGATACCTATTGTGTAAATAACTGTTCAAACTGTGTGAAGCTTCAATTATTTATTTTGTCCATTTGGAATTTTGTGATAAATTCAGAGTTTAATTGTCCTGTAAGTATTGTTATTTATTATAATTTATGGATTGGGGTAATTTTGCTGCTATGGTTGCTACAACCCTAGCATGAATGACCCCATTTTGGAGTGTGTATATTGGTGATGGTAGCAAGGTGGACTGTTTTTAACTACCCAGTTATCTTATAATATTCTCAGTAGCAGGGTCTCCTTTATCCAAACACATGATTAACGGTTATTTCGATTTCGTCATGGTTGGCATTGTATAAAACTTTGTCATAAATATTGTTTTCAAAACTTAATATCTAATAAAAAAAAAATATTTTTACCTTTTAAGGTTATGTAAAATAATGGTCAAGTTTTCAATGCCTTTATTATATGGAATGGACTCTATTTGTATTACAATATTGTGTTCTGTTGAAACTATACAACAATCACGTTTATCCTATCTGAATATTCGCCTGTAAAGCTAACAGTTTTTAAAGGGCTCTTATTTTGTATGGGCAACTCATCTGTAGCTAGACGTGTAAAAGCTCATCTCATTATGTGGACAATCCACTTACAGAATGTCTGCTGCTCCTATTACCAAGACTGTGGCATGTTTTAATAGACATGCTGTATGAAGCTGTGTGACAGACAATTATCTTAGGTTTCCATACCTAATAAATTATCACTTGTATACCTTTGGGACTTGAATATAGTAGTGTTATACCGAGCTTTATATAAAGTATTTCCATGCCACAACAGTTTGTGAGACTATCAAAGCATCCTTTCATGAATACAGCTGTTTCTACAAATCTCTGTTGTTCTTTATTTATCTTGTCATTTACTTGAATGTTGTGCTTCACCAGAGACTTTTGTACATGTACAAGTCTGTGTTATGCATGATGCTGGTGTCCAAAAATCAAGGAATCCTGTCCTCTTAGTAGGGATGTGAACATTGTAACCCAGTTGTGAAAGAGGTTTTGGAGTATTTTGTTGAGCAGTGCATATAATGGCTGAAGAATTACTTTAATTGAATGCATTTTTCACCACACTCATCACTTACCAAGGTGTGAAGAAAACCAGCTTCAGCAATACACATACCACCAAAGATAGTACATCTTTGTTGCAGAAGTAGGGATTGCTTGATTGGTGCAATCCGCAAGGGGTATTTCACAGTAATTTAATGCAGCAGTAAATAGACGTAAATGTGACCACTTTTACTATGTAAATTAATGTTCCTCCAGTGTGAATTATAATTGTATCATATTGTCTGAAACATTAACCAGAAGGAGGCTTGGTTTCTTTAAATTGATTATGGTTAAACATCCTACTCAAAGGTATTTCACTTATATGGCGACAGATTGTCCTCTTCACACTGTTCTTTGTCTAATTTTGGTGGTAAACAAGGCAAAAAACATTGTAAAAACCAAAACCCACAATTGCTGGAGCCACATCGTGTGACACACTCATGGTAAATTAAGGTAAGATAAGCGCACAGCCACCAGGAAGCCACAGCTGTGGACAGCTATAGTACTAAACCTTGGCACCAGTGGCTGGATTATATGCAAGCACTGTGCTGGAAAAAACTGCATATTTACAGTGCTAGACACCACAATGATCGGGTGAGTGTTGCTCTTGAATCGGAGAGCAACAGAAATGTGGAGGCTTGCTCAAATCTCAAAGTTACTTGATGGA
Organism: Mopalia muscosa; assembly: GCA_031763545.1. NCBI lineage: Eukaryota > Metazoa > Mollusca > Polyplacophora > Chitonida > Mopaliidae > Mopalia > Mopalia muscosa. Next base: position 15,243 of record JARFOD010103433.1, read on the forward strand.
TAGAGGTCAAATCATCCATATACTTGGTCCATGTAGGTTAATTCAAACGACAGAACGCCTCATCGACACTACGCTTGGTCTTTTAATTACCGTAATCTTTCAAGAAATCAATAGTACCAGCTCTAATGCACCCATATTAGGCCATATAGCTAATTTTTTAGTTGACAGAAAACTTAAAATAAAACAGTTAAGTTAAGAAATACTCAAGGAGCTAATTACATGTAAAATCTGGTCTCTATCAAATTAGTGTGATGTAATTAATGTCTATTTTAATTGTACAGAAAGAAATGTTGCTTGCCTCCGCCAGATTGGATTGGATTGGTTTCGGGTTTAACATCATACTCAAAGGTAATTCATTTATAGGACGACAGATTTTCCACTTCACCTAGCCTTATTACGGAGGAAAACCTCATAAAAAACCATCCCCATGATTGCTGGAGCCACACCATGTGACTCGCTAATATACCTGATGGTTGACAAGCAGACTCGATCCCAAGAACAGTACATCGAAGCAGGTTCAGTTTAATAAGCACACATGCTACCACTAAGCCACGGATTGGACCATGTGTCTGTGGCAAGCAGGGACAGTGCTAAGAACAATCCTAGATTTTCATCCAAGTATTGGTGACGAATCTTTCTCACAGAGTGTCACTAATTAGCGCCTTGTTCATTGAAAATTAGCATCAATGTGCATTCTTCTGATAAGCTGGGTTAATGTATTTAAATCTATTTAAATGAAGATAACATCCATGATTTTGACTAATAGCAGCTACATGTAAGTAAACCAAGCAGGATATTGAGTGTTGAGGTACAGAGAAACAATACATGTAGGCCAAATTGTAGGTGTTTTTTTCTCTCTAAAAGACCTGTAGCTAAATGTTGCATAACTGCACTTAAACCTTATGTGAATGTTCCCACATGGAAATGTATAGAAGCTTATACTCTTATGGCCCCGTGAGGGAGCGGGTGGGCCATGGCCCTGCAGAATACTCCCTCGGTC
>JARFOD010103444.1:0-16242 GCA_031763545.1 Mopalia muscosa
GTCATTTTACACCTGATGAAGATACAGGCATATGTATCGAAACGTTGTGTTCTATCACAAAACAAGACGTGGTTATCGAGAAATTGTATAATTATAACAATAACTAGTAAAAGACAAAACAAAGAGACGAAATTTTTATTGCGCATCAGACCAAAAAAAATGTGCGAACAAGCTTTTTAAGTAAACAAAACATGTTAACATGGTCGGCGTTAACACAGTGAATTAATAACTAAAATACAAATGAAACAAATAACATTATTTATAACACGTCAACAGGACAAATGAAAATTGTTGTTTATGGAAGAAAACAGATTGTGTTTTTAATAGGGTTCAATTTAGCAAGAAATACAATTGTCTAGGTGTCGTTTCATGTTTTTCAACAAAACAGTAAATACAAGACGTCAGACAATAGACTACTGTTGTTTAAGGAGTGGGAACCACTCTTCTTTTTAATGATGGTGTGAAACTTTGCTACCCACACATATGGATGTTAGTTACTTATTCACCCAAAATATAGAGATAAATGAATCAACATAGGTTGATGTAGTGAAATTATGTATGCTGATAACTCAGCTTTACCAAACGTTTCTAATCTAACGTAGCGCCTTTGCCTTAACACAGTAACCTGTAACACAGCACGGATCCGTCTCGACATAGACATGATCAATCAACGATTACGGTTTCAGGGAATTCTCTGCCTTTCCTGCTCAAAAGCCTGCTGCAGATCTTGCAGATTTTGCAGCACTGGATATCGAGTGCGCACGCGTCTATCCAAATCAATCCACAAATGTTATATTGGGTTCAAGTCTGTTGATTTGGACGGCCACGGTAACACTGTTACGTTCTGGTTATTTAGAAACTCAAAAGTAGCACGAGCTGTGTTGGGTCGAGCGTTGTCGTGTTAAAAACTTCTCTGCGGAGGTCAATTATGGGCAGTCTGTAAGGTGTCAGAGCGGCGTTAAGGTTACCAGGGATGTGCACCAGTTGAGTTATTCGGGCGCAGGATATGGCACCCCACAATATCGCAATCCCTCCGCCGAAATCGTCGACCTCAATAACGCAGTTTCTTGCGAACCTTTCATTCCAGCGTCTGTAGACACGTAAACGACCATCTCTGCAGCGTGAATATGAATTTATTGCTAAACCAGACTCGCCTCCAGTTTCGCAGATTCCAGTCCCTTAATCTATAGCACCATCAGACCCTTGCACGTCGATGATACTGTCCCTGTAATACGCAAAGGAAGGACGTCTGGCGAGAAAGCCGTTTTGACGGAGACGGTTTCTGACTCTGTGTCCATATTCTTCGGAGACCTGGGACATTTGATGCAGTTTCTGTGGCTGTTATGGTCCGGCTTCTCAGATGAAGCAACCGGATGTAGCGATCTTGGGTTGCTGTTGTGTCCCTAGGGCGACCAAAAACGTTGGCATATCTTAGCAGGTTGGAGAAATAATTTAACAACTGAATTCAATTGAACGGCAATGTGTACTTTTATACAGATTAAACGCGTTTAATGGTTAGCCTTGATTCGCACGTAGAAGTTGAACCCTACGCCTTCTTCGTACAGCGTTACACAAAGACTGACCCAAAAGTCACAAGTGATCAATACCCACTATCAGGTGTTTAAATTCCATTATCGGACATTTGCATTATTACATGATCATGTTGTCATGTCTCAATCACGCACATTTTGGGAAGAGCTCGGGTTTTAATTTTGTTTGTGATGTTGCGTTTCTTTTTTGGGAGAGTATAAAATTAACGTTAAAAAAGGGGAAAAACAAAACTCTCTTATCCTCAAAAATGCTATTCCCATGTACTATCGGATATATACGCAATTCCATGGTGATGACACCTAGGACAAGCCAACCTTTATCAGAGCTTTCAGTCCTTTACTTTATGGAGCCCGCGGGCGTGGCTTTGTGGAAGGAGTGCGTGTGGTTACATTGTCGGCCTACGCATCATACTTATGTATACCCTCCACGGGAGCCGCGCATTGGTTTGCGAGTGCGTTTACTAATGCTACTACGATATACTGTTCAGGTATCGAGTCCGCCTGAAGATCCTCATGTATATGAGTGAGCCACTCACTGTGGCTCCGCAAATCGCAGGGGTGATTTTTTATGAGGTATCGCCTCGGTTTTCCACCGTATTTCGCAAGGAACAAGTTGAAGTGGACAATCCGTCATATAAGTAAAATCCCCCTTGAGCACGGCGTTAAACCCCAAACAATAAAAAAAAAACTAACAAACCCTCCATGGAACGCCCATCAACTATATAACGGAGTCACACTGAGAGGGTTTGTACGAGGTTTACTCCTGGGTTTCCATCGTCTTTAAGTAGGTAACAGGCATGAATAAGGAACCGAAGTATAGCTAAGGACTCATGTTTAGTTTCGACTACCGGTTCCAAGCCTCGTTTTGGCTATATGCAAAATGTTAAGACTAGATTTTTGCTTGCTTCTCTTGCCTTTCTAAACGCAAAATTAATAATTTTGTTTGATTTTCATGATAAAGAAGGCTCATTGAATTAAACACTATGTCCGCCTCAGGTGTTTCAAAAACTTTTTTTGTATTTAACACATGTATCGGATTAAAACCCGCTAGCCCGCAACAACAACATATGTTAAATGTTATCGGCGTAATTTGTGTTGAAGAAAACAAATGAAAATACCTCAAATACACGAATTATGTATTATATAGTATCCAAGAATAAAAAAGAAATATTAAACTGAGTTTTCTTATCCAGTAAGAATATTTAGACGGATTAAAATATTACAGTGACAGAACTCTTTCATCAACAACCCTGGACTCGCTTTGTTAACGATGACAATGCAGATTTTAATGACTTGCTTACAGCGGAGCACATCATCTACATCAGATATTTCACGAATTTTTAAAAAGAAACGTAGCTTCAATGTCAAATTTGGCCTTAATCCTTGTTACTTATCGAGTTAGGTATTAGTTCAAGTGAGTTGGTTGTGTTATTTGCTTAATAAATCGTCGGAAATGGAAAGATTAATTTTACTCTAATGTTAAAAGATAAGCCTTCAAAACGAGTCTGGTCCCAAAACTCAAAATCACGCAGATTCTCGGCGAGACTTATGTTCCCTATTGGACTATCCATCGTCATATAAGTCAAATACTCTTTAAGTGTGACGTTAAATCTAAGCAAACACTCGTGTCAGTATTGCCAACGTCTTTATAAATTCTTATAAAAATATAAAGGTGGGCAAGCGTTTTAAAAATTTATTTTGCGTTTTATGGTGTGGCCTGGTGGGGCCTTGAGCGAGCGGTCTTCATAAGCTGCGAACGACAACTTTTGCGCTGGTTACCAAGACTGATCCTCAGTCAAGTAAACATTTCTTTCTCGCTTCTATTTAACTTTCGATACATCATTTAAACCAATGGTATTAAATAGCAGTCTTCAAAGCAAACATGTGATTTGACAACTGCCCGGAAGTGCTATACATCCTGCAGAATGTGATTAACACATTCCCTACAGTATAATCCCTTGCGGCTGCCGGCTGTGTTTACCTTTGTATATTTTTTTTTTACACTTTTCCTACAGGATCTTTAATGATACAGTCTTGGTACATATCTTCCAGAAAATGAAAGTATTGGAATAGCTATATTGCCTCACTTTCCTCTATCATTGTACACAAGTTCGCTACAAACTACATCAAGTCGCCTGACCTGTTAATGCTTCGTTGTAAATAAAGTACGCCATAGACAACATGAGTCGAACTTTCAATCTGTGGACTTATGTTAATAAATACACATAGAAAACAATTTAATAGCGACGTTCAACATTTTCTCATTGTAGGCCCTATATACATACATCACAGGAAAACGAACAAATATATATATGCTGCTCGACTATTTTCGTCGTTTTTGTGGCTATGTGACCCATACAAGGCCACACCTATAGTGATTATAGTTTACCCTGGGGGTGCTTTGAAATATACACACGTAAACACATTATCATGGTGTCAGGTGATTAATCTCGATGTAGCGCTTAAAATTACATTAATCGAATCCAGCATGAACAATTCAATGTAAGAGTAGAGTTTATGTTAAACAATTTACAAGTCACTAGGTCAGAGATGCTGTCACGATATTGTATATGACAAGATAAATATAGGATATGATATGAGTGATATAATGTATGGCGTTAATCACACATATAAATGGGACAGGTTTGATCCTCTATCACGCTATAAACAGATTTCTTGAACATTTTTATCAATCTCAATTTGCATAGTTAGCTGATTACCCTATTTAATGCTATTCGGTTTGACAATACTTAACAGCACAGTTAGACTAATTCAACTTGCTTTATCAGCTCAACTGTTTTATAAGCAGCACTAACACTGAACCCAGCTTGAACCTCTAAATGTGGACAAAGACTTCCGTCAAGTGATATATGACTGAGAGGTAAATATTATTTCAAGCGTTGCTTAGAGGAACAACATTAGTCTAAACTACTTCCGAATGGGTTGCAACATAGTTCACTCGATCATATCACCTTTTCTGACGGCTGCAGCGAGCAGAGGAGTATTGAGGTTACCAAATAGATTAATAAGGTCTATTACGTTTAGAGGTTCAACCTGTGATCGTTTGTCTGCTGGAGGCTGTGCGGCCTATGCCCTCTACTTTGTCCTTGTTTAACAAAGCTACGGGCGACAACTGTTGCATTGAGTAGTGAGACTGGTCCCTCGTCAAAAATAGTCCTTACTATTTAATTTTAGATATATCCTTGAATCCAATGATATACGTTTTGAATAGCTAGGTGCATAAAAGGATCATCGTACCTAATTTGGATTTAGCTTTTCCAGCTTTTTCTTATCAGGAGTATTTTTTGCGATCATATATTAGCGAAGCCACTGTTTCAAATTGACCGTTAAAGTGTCTACTTCCAGCTGTATATTTCAAATACACGGGCTACCAGTGAAAATCTGATATGTTTATTACAGGCAATACGTCAATTAACATGATCTCAGCAAATGTAGATCTAACAGCAAATTAGCCATTGGCTATCTTTTGAACTAATAGACCGCTATTTTTAACACTATATAGACAATTATCTGGCATGTTTAATCTACATTGATAAGAGCTTTTGTTTATTAAAACACACCGTTTGCATATAGAAACCAATGTTTTTCTATTAAGAAGTGATAACGCAGTCAGCATGTTCAGGCTTTACCGACCTAACACTGAATCTCCTAGAGCGTAAAATTGTAAGCACAAAATATAAATAAATGAGTTAATTTTGAACACCATGGTCCGTGCCCACAGCGTCCGTATCAAGCAGGGGCTACCACATACATTCACGACAACAGAGCATGTTAAATAAGCATACAATTCTATGTGGGTCTAACTAATTCATTCATGGCAGAACCTATATCATCATTAACGACAATAAAATATTAGAATTTATATGCTTTTTAAATCCTGGTACCATTTTCACTGAAACGTTGCGTATTGATTATATGCTACCACTGGGGAGTGTAACACAGCAATTTATAGCAATACCCCTTCAGAAAGATAACGAGTTCATTGCCATTCAAAGTTTCGACGATTGGATCAAACAATCGCCAAGAGTCCTGGTCTCAATCAGGGTTCAAACAACCTACGGGGTGAGTAAAAATCAATTCATTATCTTTCTTCGGGACTATGTTGAATTCGTGAACATACAAGGGCTCGTGCAGACTCAATTGTCCTTTCACCATACACCAGAGAGGTTGCACTTATGGTCGACACGGTTCGAACACGTTAATGGTATCATCCCATGGATAACACTGAACTGATTTCGACTGTCGTCCATCAATTTTATGAGCGATTCGCACGATGTGGCTCAGGCAGTCTCAAGGGTGTTTTTTCTGGGGTTTTCTCTCGGTTTTCCACTGCATTTAAGCGAGTAGCAGTATGAATGAGCCAATCCGCCGTCGCAAAACAACCTTAAGCACAACGTAAAACCCAACCAAACAAACAGTAGCAATGATTTATTATGGCATATAAAGGATGTATGAGCACACGACTGTAGTATGTTCCAGGGCTCGGTCGTACTTGGTTCAATACATGACATCCACAAGACGTTTACCACATCCGCCACAACAGATCGAGTTACCCTGTTGCCAAAAGAACACCAGTACAACAGGAAGTTCGACCATCTTACCGAAGGCTCATGTGTAGAGTTACTTTTAAACGGTTCACCCTTACACGCAATGTCATTAAAATCAGTTCTCAAAAACGTCCCTCGTGTTTTGTTAGTCGCTATGTTAAGATCTAACACAATCACGTTAAATATACTTGTAGATAAGGTGAAGCTTTAACATTGGGGACCAATAAAGGTCACAGTTTTAGTTGTCCAATAAAAACACAGACAACACAGAGCTATGGTAAAAGACAAATTCAACCAAAACAAGCCGATATTGTCTTCTTTGTTGATGTTGTAAGTCAAATATAGATAACAGGGGAAAATGCAACTCCACTCAATAATTCAAATGATTTGTTTTTATTGTGCGCGTATCCATTCCTCATGTTAAAGTACGCAGTCGGTGAACTTCGACTCGTCAGCGTAAATATTGGCCGTTTACAAACTAGGATTAAGAGCGGCTCTGTCGTTGGTAAATTCAATAATCCAATCTACGTGGTAAGTAAGATTATTGCGTTTTCTCTCCATATAGCGTCAAACAAAACAATGAGATCTGATTTTAGTTAGGTTGTTGTTGCACAGTGAAGAATAACCAGGCTATACGATCTGTTGGAAAATTACCCTACCTGACGTATATAAACAGAACACCCACTTAAAAACACCTAAATATGCATTGATAATTATTTACTATTGTGAGACAGCATTTTTGTTTTCAGTTATATCGACAGGGTGAACTGAAATTAATGCAAGCTTTAATCCCTTTCAAAGTAAACGAGTACCATACATGGTAAATGATAATGAAATCCACGTCAGAGAGTTTCATCTGTAGGCTCATTCAAATTCTCGTTAGTTGTGTGTGCACTGCTTAAATGAACAATTTACTCAATGCATAGCGATTAACTATAGAAATACTTACTGCTTCAAGAGGTGTCAGTGTGAGATTCCCACGGTTGAGAACTGTGTCGCCTAGCATTAGCCTGCAATCCCGGGCACAATCAGAGAAGTCCCATGACCGCCGAATAACAGTGATCACTTGTCTTGCATTCTCAATGCTTACTCTGTGGATTTGAGGGTGGAGATGGGACTGTACAGTAGATAGCGCTGTGGCTAACAACAACACAAGTCTGAATCCAGAAATTGACGAAATGCCTGATGCAAACACCATGGTGTTCTTGAGCGGCTGTTCTTTGGGGGTGTAGTGATGCTACTTATGTCGTGCTAAACAAAACTACTCGGATGAATTGGGTATGCACAATACAGCTTGGCTCCCTATCTGATCTCATCCCTGCAGGCTTATCGTTATACTGGTTTTTTTAATGACCCGAGACACATATATATACATACATTTATACAATGTACCAGAAGAGCAAGAGAAAACAAAATAAAGAGAAAACAAAAACGCGGTACACGAGTTTTTAGTGAGATCATACTTGATCCAGATTGTTTATAGTTAAGTGTTAACTGCTACCGTTTCAATCATTTCAGAGAAAAGAATAATATCATAATTAATCTAGTTAGGGGTATATCATTCGCCTAACTTCTAAATTAATCTATTCTTTTTCTTCTTCTTTCTTTGTTGTTCAGAACGTAATTTGCACATTACGCAGCAGGCAGAAATTCCAGGAACCAATTTCCAGGAACTGTATTGCAAAATAAGCTATAACTGTTGTATAGTCTTTCAGAGACCAGTTTTTGGGACATTTTTTCTTCGACTGACCATTAATCAATTTAATTACCTTGACATATTATGTTATATAATATCAAAATTTTAAAATGAAAGTTAAAACAATGTTGTCACGATTCATACATAGAGACTGGATGATCAGGGTCGGGTGGATCTGAAGGGTCGCTTTTATGTACCCCGATTTGACAAATTCATAAAAAAAATTATATTTAATTTGAAAAACAACCATTTCCACTGGTCTTCATTTGCCATCGTTTAGGGACCGGGATCACGAGAATGCACAAAACGCTTATGAACAACTATAGCTTTTTTGATAAGCATCAGAATGCGTATTCTGATTTACTTACGACATAGTGTCTCAGTGACTCAGTGGCAATTGCCTGAACGTAGATCTCAGCTTACGACCCATCTGTTTACATCACCATATTGTATGATAAATCAAAAAAGTCAGTAATGCCATCGACTTGAAAGAAACAATAGTTAAAGTAACTCAATTTACTGAGGAATCAACCGAAGTGAGCTCTCTTTAATATTTAGAGCAGTATGTTTCAGGTGTGGACAAACTGCTTCACTTAGCACTGGATGGACATTAACTTTCCCACGGAGCTAAGCACTTTAAGTTTTATGAATGTTTTATTGTGGGAAATACTGTTGGGTACACCCCTGTTGTAAAGGTAAATTACCCTTGGGCACGGCGTTAAACACCAATCATGCAATCACAATAAATGCACGACAATAACCCAACCAGAACAACACAATGCAGACTTTGCGTGGTCGTAAAGTTAACAAAACTGCTCGATTTCAACATAGTAAGCCAAACTGACTTGTGAATGTGTTCACCATTTAATATACAGAAAAATCAGTTCAAGTGATTTACTTTTGTTCCTCAAAGACATTAACCAAAAGGGAACTTCAGAGTTATTAATGTCGAAGGCATTCTTCTAAGTAAAAACATTGTGTTATTAAAATCATACAGTGTATACAACTAATTTTTTTGTTAATCTTTTGCCACAAACAAAAGACCCGGAAATTACAACAGCGTAAATACGCTGGTGGCAATGTGTTTGTAAACATTAGGGTCACAAAAGACCCTGAAATTACAACAGCATGAATACCCTGGTGGCAATGAGTTTGTAAACATTTGGGTCTCAATATTGTTTTACCCTATCAGAGTAAATAAACAACTCTTTCATCAAATCAGATCATGGGCATAGTTTGGATAAAGCTGTGGATTTATGCTCACCTAAACACAAAAGATGTTCTTTTAGCAACCTCTCGTTTTCGAGGACACAGTCTTTTTTCGGTTCAGCTGAGCACATTTAATCTCTTGCATAGTTTCAAAGATATTTGTTACTTCGGGCCTAGAATTACGTAATTATATCGTATTCATGTATTGTAACTCCAGTAAAATATATTTCGGCTTAACGTTACATAAAATTGTTCGATGTTCATAAATAAGTAGTACCTTTGTTCCTTTTTTCGCAAGAGTGGGACTCGCATAACTCTACGGGAAGAACGGTGCGTGTTTATAGTTTGGGTTTCGGTCTGCACTAAAACGCAAAACTTTTTGGGCAATAATTTGATGAGCCCAATTGTTTTTAGACAGTGCTGTAAAACGAAACAATTGAATATGCATAAAGATGCGTTTCCTAAACTAATGTTATAATTAAACACTAGGTTTAGTGACCTCCAAATCGAAGCATCAGGTTACTGTTCTTACTTACAATGTGTCCTTTGGCTTTTGTCATTTTAGCAAAGAATCTTAGAAATCTCCGCAACAATATTTTAGGGTATCTGAATTATCATATCAAGTCAAAATGCATATTTATCATATAACTATGAGTACCATTACCCAGATACAGAGAAATCATGTATTTATCTTTTTCGTTTTCGCAAGTGTGGGGCTTGCAAAACTGTGCGGGAAGAACTGCACGGTACGTGTTTAAAGTTTGGAGTTCTGTCTGAATTAAAACTCAAAATGATGCTTTTGGGCCAATAATTTGATGCGCCCATTTGTTTGCGGGTAGTACACAAGTGTCATCTGACCTTGAAATGTTCTGGTAACAAACATGACTCCTACAAACTTTTTTCATAGGATAAACCACAGCTTACTGAGAGTTGTTTCTTGATAACTTAAGTAAAACAATATCTCTAAAGACAATTTAACCTGCATAAAGATCTGTTTCTTAAACTAATGTTATAAACAAACACTTGTAAATACACCACCAAAAGACATATAAGTGAAATGCCCTTAAGCATGGCGTAAAATACCAATTAATCTATCAATCAATATATTTACATCTGGATGATGTCGGAGCTTCACTGGGCCCGTGCAGATAACATACAGATGAGAGATTGGAAACCAAAATATTATAAGAAAATGTATAACGTTAAACAGTGAAATACGTTGCACCTTATGACATTACGGATCATAAAGCGTTGAAGCCAATAACACTGTAAATCTATCAGAGTTATCTCCCATGTTAAAAATATGTTGATATCATCCCAGAATAGGCATCTTTGTGTGAACTTGTAAGGAGCTCAACTCCAATCTTCAGGTTACTGTGCTTACTTACAATGTGTCCTTTATCTTTTGTCATTTTTATTAAAGAATCTCAGAAATGTCCGCAACAATATTTTTGGGTATCTGAATTATCATATCAAGTCAGAATGCCTATTTATCATATAACTATGAGTACCATTACCCAGATACAGAGAAATCGTGTATTTATCCCTATCAGCTGTTTCAAATACGTACGGTCTGAACTGGGGGTGCTTTCAATGCTTCCAATTTATATGACAGCAATTGGTTAGCATCGAATAAATCCGAACGCTATTAGTGGGTAAAAACAATCAACGAACACAGTTAGAGATGTGTCCCGCTGTGTGGTATATTTCTTTCATTTTCTTTCTCAAATGATGTTTTGTAGATAGGGGATAACTTGTGTATAGATGGGGGATAACTCGTGTAAATCGACATTATCATTTGTTTTAGGTCACTTTAACTGTAACACTGCCCCATCCCCAACAACAACATTTATAGTGACACGCAGTAAACACGTGAAACAGAACGGGATCAACTTAATGGCAATTAACGGGAGATAAACAAACACATTTGTCCTTCCTCTCATCGTTTAATTCAACTCTAAAGTATTCGTTCAGCAAAACTCAATCAGTGCCTTGAAACTGACACTTAACGTTGTATTTGCTGTCGTCTCTGAAGCTGAAGTCGATTCTGTCAGATCAGATTTCAAAGCATCTACTTCTCCTGGCATAGATGGAATTTCAGACTAGTCAAAAATTACCTTTCCTCTCCTTTGGGCCATATCTTTAACTTATCATATTCATACGGCATTGTACCAGATTGCTGCAAGATTGCAAAAATCCTTCCCATTTATAAATCCGGCGATGAAAATCTATTGGAAATTTACAGGCCCATATATGTTCTACCGACTGTGAGCAAAATTCGAGACAAAATCACTGCCCCAAAAGTTATACAACATCTCGATAATAACACCGTCATCTCTAACAGTCAATATTTATTTCGAGCAAATCATAGTACCTTTTATGCAACCCAAGCTCTGTATGACAAACTTGTATCAGCTAAGGAGTCCGGCAGATACACGGTTGTTACCTTCCTGGACCTTTCGAATACTTCTGACACCGTCAACCATAACATCCTACTCAATAAACTTAATCAGTACAGGTTTCGGGAAATCACTAATTCATGGTTCAGAGACTATCTATCAAATCGATCCCAATTAGTAAATGAAAATAAGTCTTTCTCGGGGCCTAAACCTGACAACTCACATTGAATTTATACTAAAAAAAATTACCAGAAACACTGGTGTCATCAGCCACGTTAAGCAGCATATCAATAAAAAAATCATTATTCATTCTTTATTATTCACTGATATAACCATATTTAGGATTAACTTTGTGGCGTAACACATACAAGTCTCATTTAAATCCTCTTTTTCTAGTTAAAAAACGAGCCGTTCTCGCAATCAATTTATCCCATTGGCTTGAACATACGGCCCCTATATTTTTATTTTTATTAATATTGCCTTTGCCTCTACATGTCTCTTATAGCAACCTTAACCTAACATACAAATACTTCCATAATATTTATCTTATTCTGAACGACTTTTTACATTATTTTTCCATTTACTACTATTGAGAGCAATTAAAACTCTCTTACCACTAGTTCAGCTATGTTGGTCCCAGAGAATGGAATAGTTTACCAACGACATTCGGCGGTTTAGCATCTGCATCTCTATTTAAGTCAGAAATTAAAACATTTCTACTAGAATCAATATTCCAGAGATATTAATCTAAATTAAACAATAAATCTAATTTAGCTGCAATGTTTTTATTTTATTAAATAAATTGTATATCGATAAATATTATACTAACATGCAAAAATATTTATATGTGCATGCATTTCCCAAGTATTGCCCAATTTGTAAATATGCTATTTGAATGCATGTGTAAATATACTCTCCCAGTAAAGAAACGCAACATCATGCAGAAACACAAATTTACAACGTGAATTCTTTACAAAATTTGCGTGATTGAGACATGACAACATTATCATGTTATAATGTAAATGTCCGATAATTGAATTTAAGCACCTGATAGTGGATGTTGATCACACGTGACTTTTTGGTCAGTCTTTGTATAACGTTACACGAAGAAGGCGTAGGGAAATCTTTAGTGTGGTTGCACGTGCGAGACATGCCTAATCGTTAACCAACATAACACAATTCTATGGATTTCAACTTCTGTCTTATTGTGGAACAACGTTTCAGTGCAGATACTAGCACCTTTTCCAAGCTTAATCGTTAACTAGTTTGAAAGGTATGGCAGACACATAGCCGTTCAATTGAATTCAGTTGTTAAATTGTTTCTCCAACCAGTTGCGTTATGCCAAGACTAGAGGACAGTTACACGGAACGTCGTCATTGGTCGTCTCCTGACCGGTGAATCACATAATGCAGTCGCTAGACTATCGTTTCCACCGGAGCACGATTTCTAGGCTCTTCCATCGGTAACAGCAATCGGGGTCAACACGTGACCGTCAACGTTATGGGCGACCTAAGGTCACTACAGCAGGCCTGGTCTTGCGTTAACCAGACCCTCCGCCACGGCTAAAGGATCTGGTAACATTGCATGTTATACTTTGCAAAAGAAAAATGACCCGGATATCATATTGTTGCTTTTCTGACGGGTTAATTTTTAAAAAATATTTCAAAAATTGAATCAAACCCAAAACCTATATAAATTATATTTACTGCCATTGACCCGTGATAGTTTACTATAATGATCTAGGTCACATGTGTTTTCGAATACGGACTGATTAATTTCCAATTTCAAAAAATAAAACTCAAAATGTATTTATTGATAAAATTAAAAAAATGATATGTTTTGGGTACGATTTAATTTTTGAAATATCTTTTAAAATAAACCTATCAGAAAAGCAACTACACCATACCCGGTTCATTTCTTTTTTGCAAAATATAACATGCAATGCTACCCGACCCTATAGCTGTGGTCGAGGTTAAGGCGAGTGGGGTCTGGTTCATGCGAGACTACAGCAGCCCAAGATTGTTACATCCGGTTACTTTATCACAGAAACCGACCATAACAGCAACCGAAACCGCATCAAATGTCCCAGAATATCGCCATACCCGTCAAAACGGCTTACGCGCCAGAGGTCCTTACTTTACGAAAGTACTGAGACAAAAGCAAAAGCAACTGCTCTTACGATACATAGCGTTACTCTGTACCTGTATGACCGTTCAGTAACATATACACATATTCACATATATACTTCAATCTCGACGACAGCGAGAATTATATTAGTAGCTCTTTACTATGGGTTTGAAGTTAAATACCAACAATAACCAGAAACTGCAGGGTTATACAACTATTCATAGAATAATGGGTTACGCAGAAAAGACAATTTAAATTTTGATTTCGCACATCAATTGTAATTTTAAATTTTTCTACCCAACCCCTTCTCATAATCTGAGAAGAGCATTGGATGGAAACTAAAACATGGGTTCATACAGTACGTTTTGGGGTACTGTTATTGCGTTCTTGAACGCCTTCAACGCTGTATAGGCTTCCTACAGTCACACAATGAGCCTAAGCATATCCATAGATTCAAAATGTTTGGCTCTTCTGGAAAACGGGATGAAATGGCACTTGGAATGGTTATTTGTTTTGGGTTTAACACCATACTTATAATCATTTCACTCACACGATAGCGCGTCAGAGCAATATGTGGAGGAGACCCCGTCGACGACACAAAGACAAATCACATGACGGTATACAAATACGTCACAAACAGATCGCCTTTATGGTGCCCCTTAGCTCAGATATCATGCACCATGGAACAGGAACCGCCCTCCCTCCCCATCGTCTTAGTGGTTGGATAGCCCCGTGAAGATAAATCCCCCCCCCCCCCTCGTAAACAATTATTAACTTAACAAAAAATAGTACAAATGTATATATCTAATCGGTTTACCTTTAATATAAATATTTATTTCATATTAATTACATATTAAAATACATATTAAAATAATAATATTTCACAAAACAATTTGTACATGAGGTCTTCGTTTTGCTGAAACTATAATTTACACAAGGATTTATTCATCCAAAGAGGTAAACATATTTTTGATGCAAATGATTTTGAACGGATTCAGGTAACAGGAGATGGAAAATTCGGTTCGTATTTACATGATGAATGAACGGAACAAATAAGAATAAGTGAAAGGTGCATAAGACATAAAGTCTACTGGGCTTTTGTCTTATATTTGAAATATTGTTATTGCTATTTTTTGTATCTTTTGGTAATAACACATTAAACTAGCATACATTTCTCGTGTTATCATAGGACGCCGGGCTATAGTTTTGAAACATGTTAACAATCTTTTTCCGATTTCCCTGGACATGCACCCGATTCAAACTGGCTCATCTCCGAAAATTAGAACTGGACGTCACAGGGCCATTTAACCAGTTCGAACCAATGACGTTTTTAGAATCATCAACTGGTGAAGCAATATCTTAACCAAATCATCAAACGACATCCATCACCCTTGAAAACTATTTCCTAACCAAACTTTATGAATATAAAAGTGTTGTTTTTTTTCACACTGTAAATTTAGTTTTATTGAACAATTTTATAATATTTGATAGAAATTGAAGCTATTTTAAGGATTGGAAATTTTTTACTATCTTTGAGCTGACAACTATATGCTTCAACTGGTCAAACTGGCCCATTATGCTTACTGAACCTAATACAAAGGTCCATTTGCTTTTATAATGGAAAGCACTGTTGGAGACCCATATATAGGCTTATGAAGTGTTTGTGACAAAACCATATCACACCGCTATACACAGCCGTTAAGTTAAAGCCCCTCCCTTCTCCGCCCCCTCTCTATCTTTTGCTGGTTCTCTTTTTTTATTTAGATTACTTTAGAACAACTTATATATGGTAGATTATTTTTACAATTAACACTACAGTGTGTTTTTTCTTTAGAACGACACGTTCCTTCTACAGTATCCATGGATGTGCGCCTTCATATAGAATGATAAAGTCAGCCTTCAATTGGGATATCAATGAAGTATTTAGACTGTCTGAATCTGACCAGTCATCCTGCTAAGACCTCCTTCGGATGCTGACAAATCTGTCTTGATGTGTGACTCCTAAATGCACAGCAATAGGTTTCGGTGATAGACGAAAAGCCTAGACCAAAGCGTTTCTCGAATGTTTCTGTCTTTAGTTAACACCAAAATATACTTCGCTGTGGGATTTCAAAATAACCGGAAGCTTCCCTGGTCTGCACTGCACCAAGTAATGCATAGACTAGAAGAGTTTTAAATCGTCTACTACACATTCATTTATAACGTGCTTTCCATCACAACATTTCAATGGCGGTATCTCCTGGATGCATATCCGAGCACTGAAAAGAAGGAAGATATTACATCGTTATGAGGATTAAATGTGAGTACATATGACAGAATTGTCAAACAGAATCCATAAGCTCTTTGCATATCTTAAGTTGTGAGTCAGATACTGTTTAAAAATGCAAATTATTTTGTGACCGCAGCTAGTATGTCAATGGGCAATGGCTCTGGGTTGATGGAAAGGGGACAACTGGTATCACAAATGAAAATCTAAAGGGACTGTATGTCACCTCACTTGATCTGCACTATTTCAGGTAATTCTGTTCGCTTTCTTGTACCGTTTGCATTTGTTTTTTTTGTTCTACCACATAAGGAAAATTAAATAAAATGCCAATTTCAGCTGCTGTATCCAACAGTAACACAAACAAAATCGGCTCTGGAAATCGGTATTCAAGACAAAGTGTATTCAAATTCCGAACGATGGGGAAAC
>JARFOD010103455.1:0-16238 GCA_031763545.1 Mopalia muscosa
TGTATTTGTGTCCGTCGTCATATAAGTGAAATACCCTTGAGTACGACGTTAAACACCAATCAAACAAACAAAAAACTAAAGCGCAACACAATACTTATACCTCAATTTACATGGTCAATATCTTTCCGAATAAATGGGCCCCTTATGTAGAAGGACACATTTGTTTGTACTAGAAATTCGTGTCAGCACTCATAAAGAACGATGCATTGATGCGATATAAAAGTGCTTTATCCTTGTGCGTTTTGTCATTTCATTTGCTGCAGGGTTCCAGTAGCACTCCTTGAATCGTCATCATGATCTCTGCCTTTCTGATCTGTATTACTGTATTGGGCGGTAAACTGTATTTTGTACTAATGTCCTTTTTGCGTATTCAAATCCTTGTTCCGTATTGAGTGGTATCGTTGAAAATCTTTGTCAAATATCGATACTTCCTGGTACCAAAGCCAAACCTAATTCCAATTTTGTTTAAAATAACAACCATTCAACTTTCGAAAAAATGGGCCTTCTGGTTAAGGGAAGTTCATAGTAGCAATACTGTCTTATCACTGGAGGAAAATTTTAATTTTACTTCTCGGTTGTTCGAATACATAGCCGTCACATTAGTGACTTACCGTTTTTAAGCATGGTGTGAAACAATCAGGAATCGAATTTATCGTTTTGAAATCTTTTTAGCTAATGGTGAAACCTGGGAATCCCTGGACTCTCTATTCGAGGATGAAATTGGTGTCCGAGAGCTAAGGACATTGCTTACTTTGATAAGTTTAAATGAAATCGAGACTAGACAGCCCGGACCAGAGCCCGACAATGCTAGCTATTCTACGAATCCAAACTCCTCTGACCAAGGGGACTTCCCAAATGACGCTAGAGCGGATTTCCGGAGTGATCTAGGCAAGTACATTTCTGCTTGGTCTAGTCCACTTTAGTTATAAGACTGGAAGTTAATGGCATAATTTGTTTTGCAATTATAGAAGCTCAACTAGAGACTCTGAAAGCAATGGCGGAGAAAATGGAACGATTTGGCGGGTTTCCAGGACGTACTCCTCCTCCCTTCCCAAATATGGCTGGAATTGAAGAATCTCCGATAGACGGTATTCTGGATAGAGAAACTAGACCGACTTCAAATTTCAAAATACCAGAATTCTACAATGACTTACCTTTCCCCGACAAGATATATGGTAAAAACTTTGTTTTGGGAACACATATTTTTGTTAATCCGTCTGGCAATTGTCAGTTAACATTGCAGCAGTGTTGTCTTAAAGGATGTATTAACTGTTCACCAAAGCCAGACCCTTAGTTTTGGTTGTTGACAGCGGCCCACTACTGTAAGAATACACGGCTGTAATAATTCAAATAACTTAACGGTAATCGAAACTTCATTCGTTATGTGACGGAACTCCTGTAGCACTTAAGTGATAGGAAAACACGACTTATTTGTATTATATATAAAATGTAAATGCTTACTATGTTTTAATGAAGCATTTTTTTTTCAGACTTCATCGATTACAAAGGAGCTAGGCCTAAAATCGAGCAAGCCGTTCGAGAACAGATGGAGGACCAATTGTCGCCACGTCAGCTTGTCAAAAAGCTCGTACCAATACTATACGGTCTTCGTAGTGGATGTACCATTAATCTTCTTCAAAGATTACTTTCTGGTAATTTTCCTATTCAGTTTCCAAAGGCATTTTGACTAATTGTTTTGTACTATTTTCTAACAGTATTTTATATATTTACATTATGGTTTACCTATCTAGCCTTTTTTTGTCAGTACAAAGCGGGTTTAATAATGAAATACTGAAGCCCAGCTTTGTGCACTCATCTCCTTGTATTACTAATATTGGTCTATCAAAATCTTGCTTCCTGGTCACCTATTGGCAAATATCCTGATGGAGGTCTAATCCTCCATTTTTGTTTTTAACCAGCAATCTGAATGCCTATTCGTCAATCAGTCTTCAAGTAAATCCATTCGGGAGAGTTCTTTTTAAACGTTTGATATACCTGCACGAAATTACCGGATTTCCATCCGGTATTACTATGTTCCTTTATAATCAACATATCTCATTAACTCCACCTGTCTCGGCTGTGGTATGAGTTAAAACCCAATTCTTTAAATTTCTGTCCGCTTCCACACAGCTGCATTTCAAAAATGGTCTAAAAGCGGAATCCAACATTTGGCGGACTTCATAAGGTACAATCGTCCTGAACCCGTTGATAATCTAGAGGTACTACTGGGAGCTATACAGACACAAATTATGGCTGAAGTAAACCGAACTATTTTCGGAGATGAATTTGAAGGTATTTTTGAATCCCTGTCTTATCTCCCTGAATTTCCTCTTATTTCACTCTCTATCCATAAACTTTTAACTATTACTGAAACCAAATCCAACTATTTTATAGTATAGGTTTCGAACAACGCCCCTTTGGAATAGTCTAATGACTTTAAAATATCTGCATCGAATTACTGGATTGGGGAGAAAAAAAAAAAATAAATTTCGCTTCCAGACTTTATGCATTTTAAGCCCGCCGACCCCTTAATATCATTCATGCTATAAACTATACAAGATATTTCCTAAAAGGGGTCTGAAGCGCTTGTTATAGACATTGTTTACATATACTAATCTTAAAATATTTTATGTTTTCTTTCATAATTATATTTTTACCTTTTTTTTTTTTTTTTTATATCGGACACGGTAACTGAAGGTCAGGACACTTTACACAATCAGTTATCTTTAAATTAATACATTAAATTTCCAACTTATCTCAGCTCTTACCAATTTATTTTTATTCTAGTGTACAGAATTGCAATACATCGTGCAAAAATGCAATATATTTGAATACTAGGTAAAACGCCAATCTTCTGATTTCCTTTTACTAATAAGTACTTAACCTCATGCATTTTGGGATTTTAGAAAATCTGTTTTGCAATACTGCTCTACACCATCCGGACCCTAAGGTTTATATCCAGATCAACCGAACCTATACGCTAATATATTCATTTTTTTATTGACTTCAGGCTTCTTTGGTGTAACTAGTTTTATAACCAGAGCCTTGCTTATGGAAATGGATTCTGGTAACAATTCCCGACCACTGAATTCTCCCAGCCCCACAAATAGTACAGTGGACCCCAATTTACTTCCAAAACCTAATAACTTAACAAAAACTCCAGCTGACGTGATCTTCAGACTTTCCCGCTATATACTTCAATGTACTCCCAGGACCACGTATCTACAAGGCTTTTTATCCAGGTTACCCAATCTGAGGAAACGGTTTGTAAATTCTTGTACAACAGCTGACCTTCCTAAAACCCAAATGGACCAGAGTTTTAAAAAAAATTATTTCTGTTTTTTAAAAGCTGTGAATTATTATAAACTACTAACAAAAAAGTTAAGGATCGCTATGAGAAAACACGAGTGATAAACTCGATTCTTAACTGTCATCCATGTCTCGGTCCAGCCAAATTGCTCGAAATTGAACTCAATTTTGTGCCGTTCTCCATAAGGCATTGAATTAAATGTTTGCAAATAATTCAACCCATTGACTTTCGAAAGTTATGACTTTGGGTGCAAGTGATCCTGAACGTTTTGTGAGTTTAAATCAATCGAATCGCAATTCAAACTAGTTGGTTCAAATTCATCGAAGCAAAAACCTAATAAGTCAATGTGTGCTTAAAGTACATTACATTAATTGTTTTTGCCTTGTTCCCACTATATCCGAACTTTTCGGAAGCTAAACATACAATGTTTTTTAAATTACAGCATCCTCTTTGTTGAACCATTCGTATTTACAATCAGAGTTCTTAAATCTCTGCCCACTTCATGCGACGACGATAGAATGTCACCACGGAAAAGATTTGAACAAAGTCATGAAGTAATCAAAAATATTCTGGGAAAACTTCAACATAGCTTAGGAGAAACAATGTTCCATGTGGAAACGGCACTCCTGTTCCAGAATAACCGGCCTCTACAGCAAGTCTTCCCAAACATATTAGGTAAGCTTTAACCTATTTTATTTTAAATATATGTATACTTCGTAATGACAAACTTTTTTTTTCTGTTTATCAGTATAGTAACTTTTCCTGCATTTTAACTTTGTTAAATTCAAGACTACTTTAAAATTACACCTTTTTTATTTTTATTTTTTGTACTTGGGGTATATCCACTGCCCTTGCCATTTTTAAACACCACTAGAATTACCACCAGCTATAGAGAAATATAATTGTCTAAATCGGCATTGTTGGTTATCCTTCCGGTACTTTTATACTGTCCTGCCCTCCATGTAATTATCAATTAGTTTCTTTTTTCAGGGGAGGGGACCGAAGAATTATTACAGAAAGTGTTGGCTCGTCTACAAAGACCAGGCCCTGAACAATCGGGAAACACTTCAGACGTGTCCTCGCCAGCTCCATCACCACCATCCTCTCCTTCACCATCGCCACCACCATCCACTACCCAAATTCCAAGCACCACCCCACCCTCTCAACCCTCGCGCAGAAATGAAAACGACTTAAATGATCAGTCGCAGATCCTAGAACTTCTCCTTAAAAGTAAGAGTTTCCCTTATTCTGCTCTAATGTAAACAAAGCCCTTAAGTCCTTCAGTTTCATTCCTTTTTTGTACAGTAACCAGATTGTTTTCGAGGGTTAAAGCTCGCCGTTTATTGGATAACATTTTGTAAGTCTTAATTTTCAGTAACCAATACTTCATATAAAACGTGCCAGCGCATATATGACCTGGATCCAATCTTAGTTTGTGATTTCTCCTTTCAGGTCTGGTGTCAGCGAAACAAAGACGTTCTTTCTAAATCCTTGTTTCTACTTCCAAATTTCTTGTTTGTAAAAAGTTTCGGAAATAAAAACCAGCTTACTCATTTTACTACTGCCTTGTAAATGACATTTTATTGTATGTCTGCTTACTTAACTAATGGTTGCATTCGTGGTAGTTACTCGGGCGATGCATATTTTCCGTTCCCGCATATTACCTGGGGTCAACTCAGATATGACCTCCTTGCTTCACTCGTCAAGTGTTGCCCCAGTATCAAAGCTTCAGATTCAGGGGTGTCGTGACCGACTACTCTTTTGAAAAGCCAAATGACTAGCGGTTTATTTTATTCACACTTGCATGTGTTAGGCCACGCACAACTACGGCGCACTGAAATATATGCATTTCCTAGATACATTGGATATTCATTATCGAGTCCTTTTTAATAAGAAGGTAAATAACTGCACTGAAAACGTTCCATACGGGGTTTTGAAATTCATGGTGTAGATGGATATAACTTTGTTCTTTACCTATTATTCCTGACACGCCTTTATTACATATCTTAATAATAATTGTTTCGGCTTGATCAGGAGGCCAATCTTTGGCGAAGAATTTAACATGTTGGGATTCGGTTTTATGCTCCCATTTTTCTTTCTTTTTCCTAACTAAATTTACCTCCTTGGAACGTTTACACGCAGAAAAAAAAAATCCCCTAAGAATGGCTTCCAACTCGCTCCAGTCTGGCTACCCGTAGAAGACTCGACCATTAAGGGATCCCTTGTTGCAAAGGATGTCATGGTTACCAAATTTCTTAACTGGCGACCAAACTTAAGATCTTACATTCCCGATTTTTGTTGGGTGGCGTTCCATTTCATGCACAGGTTTCAATCCTTCTTGAATTGTCTAAAAGACTGTAACTGAAGTACAGTCCAAGCTTTGGACTTTAATCAAATATGTCTAAAATGCGTCTTTAGTACAAGTCTCTAGTACATTCTACCAAGAGTATAGATTTGTCCATGAATCAATTTATTGTTGGATTTCGGCTCCCAAATAACCCACGATCGCCAGGACTGTTACTCTCCATTAGGTCCTCAGTATCGTTCATCAGACGCTGTCTTTTCTTGGCGACGTTCAGACTTTGGTACTGAAAAATAAAACCCGATATATGTAAACATGTGTTCTCCCATTTTTTATCGAAATATATGGCCGTGAATTAAAACCGTTTTATTTCTAATTTTTAAAAAAAAAAAAAGCTCACATTTTGCTTATTCCCATAAGTCCGGTTTAACTCTAGTCGGAAAATGCGAATTATCAATAGTGTCCAACATAAATTTGTAGTGTATTGAAACACATGGTACTTGTTTACCAGTCTCGTTACCTGGGCTTTACCCTACTAGACCGCCGGGACACTGAATTTTTTATTCCTAAGAAATTCTGAAGGCCTAACCTAGTGAGTCCCATTTGGTGAGCCTTCTCGTCCGGTTACTATTGCAACAAACGAAACTGATTTTGTCCGGTTTTTAATCCGGTTCGCCTATGCCCGTTACCCAAGGGAAGATGAAATTAACTTTCAACCTGGCTCGCGAGGTCATAATGTGGATGTTTGTTGGCACATTTCGTAAAGGCAACGTCACTGCCAAATAAGACTAAATTAACAGGCCAGGGAAGACTTTCCAGCACATATGCTTCCTGTTACACCTTGGTTCTAAGCATAAAGATCACTTCAAACTCACTCTAACTCGCCCGAGTTCAGCCTTACTCCAAGTCGTCTGAAGAGAACAATCCAATTGTGACGGCCTGTTTAACGTAACTAGACTGATGTTTCAACCAACCACTAACCTTGAAGCCGACGGGGGATACCATCTGTCCGGGGCAAAGCCCTGTGCTTTGTACTTAAGCCTACAGTCGGTCAGCCGTTTTGTCTAACTACCTATATACAAATTGGTAAACGGTATGCAGACCATGTTTTTAGAGCCCTTACCCCATATTGTCTATTACAGCGCGCGAGTGGTTGGAGGAAGCTTCTTGGTGCTGGAAACCGGAAGCCGATATGTTTGCAATGTCTTTGTATTGTTCTAGGATTTCGTTTGCTGCCAGTGGTGTCGTGGGTCGGTTTCCTTCACCCATTGGTTGGCGCGCCAAAAACTAAATTAAACTTTAGGTACGGCATTAAACCCCAATTAAACTGCTGAATAGTACAGTTCTGCCGTTAAATACGAGTTTACTGTAATTCACTTTTCGGGTATTTCGTACAGAAATATTGTCGAAGGGATTTTTGGAAACGCGTAAACTTGTATGCCCCCCCCCCTCGTATGGATAACAAATCGATAAGATATAAGAAATCGATCTGTTCTGAACTATAGGTGGTGTACACCAATAAGATAGAACTGTCGCCATGAAATGACTTGCCTTGATTTTGTCCACGATATTCAGGACTATAGATCCGACCAACCCAATCCCAGCATTACAGGACAAGAAGATTAGAACGTACGACCAAATTTCTGATCTGTGAGATAGTGGAGAACTAGGAAAAGAAAAAAAGTTACTATATTTGGAAGAAATTCCAGAAATAAAAAAATAAAAAAATAAAAAAATCGCTGTTCTGCAAATGGTTTTTTTTTTTTTTTTTACTAAATTCTTATAATAGAAATTTTCCCTAAATTCTTATAATAAAAGTTTTCAACTATTTGCCATCTACATCAATCTTAAATAGGATTTGGTATAAAAAAGATTTGAAAATGGATACGTTACATGTCCTTTGCATGTAACTCTAGATACTTTTACAAGTCCAGTTCTATGCAAACTTTGACTTTATTCTTTTTTTAAAGAAGCTTCTTTCTATCATAGGGGGCGAGGCACAATGGACAGCGGGGTTGCCTATACTAATACAACTTCCATGCACCGCTCGCGAGTTCGATCTAGTGCGTTACTCGATATGGCTCCAGCAATCACGGGTGTGGTTTAACGTCCCATGGGTTGTAAACTATATGTATTTTGCTGTGTTCATCACATTGCTGTTGGCAATGATACCATTTAAATAGTTCAAAAGGACAGTTTATAAGTGAGAAGATATAACAAGTTCTAGATATGTAGAAAATCTTTACAAACACTTTTGGAATTTTGGTTTAAGAGTGTGCATTCAACTTTGTCCGTTAATTTTTACCTATATAATCTGCGCTGCAGGGTGTGGGAATTGATAAATAATAACATTTTGATGTTCTGTTGGGGTCTGATCTTTGGAAGTATTTAATTTTCTGGTCTGAAAATTTGAACCAAACTGGTTTACTCAATTTGTTTCTAAAGTTCCTGTAAACCACGATTGATAAAGTCAGCCAGACTGTTGTCATAAGATTTGTCTGTTGACCATCTTTTGTAGTTAAAATTCTCATTTTTATTAATTATGAATTAAACAACAGTCCTAAGATAGAAATTATTTTGTTAAGCTCTTTCTGTTACGGTAGTCTGTGCGAAGAATTTTACTTTACTTTACTTAGCAATGTATCCCCGTGAGGGAGCGGGTGGGCCATGGCCCTGCAGAATACTCCCTCGGCTTCCTCGGTCGTAAGAGGCGAGAAAAGACGTTAAACACCAATCAAACAAACTTGGCAATGTAGGAAAATTAACTTTCCAACATTATGGAAATGCTTCATAGCTTGGTAGTGTCCATTCTTGTTGGAATACACCGCTGTCCTATAAGTGAGCACGACGTAAATCATGTATGTATTATTTTAACCTTTGAATTTAAAAAACACTAGACACTAACGATCTTGCCCATGACACTTTTCTGTTTTGTGGGGTTGAATGTGTAATTGAATAGTTACCAATTGATGTGGGTTATTGTTCAGGTCTGAGGAAATTGAGTATTCTTGGAAAAGCTTCTTTACTTATGATGCACATTAATTCATTATAATTTACCAAGTTAATCTTTCTCGAGTTTAGCTTAAGTATTTCTAAAGCATGTTTATCATACTATTTGTTAATAGCATCTTTTTAGTATTCCTTTATGGTAGCTCGATGAAAGTTTATATCTTTTTGGATTTTAATTTTAAGTTCTTCTATCGGAGAAATTTACTATAGGCGTTGAAGTAACGGCAAAAATTTAGACTTTCCAAATAAAGTTGTTTCCGAAGTTTAAAGTAACATTGCTCCTACGATGTCAATCAACGTAGTTCTAACTACGTTGAATTAATGCTCTCTCAAAGAACTCTTTATTTTATCGACATTTGGAAATAACTTATTTCCGATTATGGTCAACTCTGTAACGTAGAAGCAGATCCCCGCCAAACGTTTGTGTGTAAGTGTTTTGTCACCTGAAGACCTTCCGATCGCATGATTCGTTGTGCTATGCCACCTGAAGTTATTCTGACCAGTATTCCGACCAACTTAAGCCTGTTAAAAGGCCTTGATGTGTTGAAGAGGGAATTGTCTTCAGCCCAGATAATTGTATCCTCGTGGCGTACAGAGTGCATAATCTAGAAGGTTTACCAACATTGCAGACTTAGTCGCATTGCTTTGGAGTCTGATGCTCCAATATGACGCCAGTTGTCTCTGGTGTAAAAAAAAAATAAAATAAAATACAAAAAAAGATTGAACTCTGTCGTTCTCCCTTAACCAGAAGCGGTTTGCTACAACACAGAACACCACACTTGGTCAATAGTAGTTTATATACCCACAAGGCTTTCAGCAGCTGGGGCCACTTTCATCAATATGTCGTAAATATACGATGATCTTAGATATACGATGATTGTACGATTTGAAGTACGATATATTTACGCCACTTTCATCAAGCTTGTTGCAGAAAAATATCGTAGACAATGATCGTACTACATTTCGGTCGAACCAACTGTTGCAAAATGCCAATGGTTATAGAGCAACAAGTGTTGCCGTGTGTATTTAAGTATAATTTGAACTGTTGCCAAACCTTTTATTGAATTGTCTAAAGCAAGAGTAAATGGCTGAGCTGCCGGCCACGAGAGGCTGGGAGCTCAGCTACATTCTCACTACTTTTTTCCGTAGCAAACGAGTGAGCTATCACCTGAGCCAACTTGCCTTCAGACCTATAGTGAAGTAATATCTTTTATTATCATGTCAAATCAGACACATTGTTGATGCCATGTGACACAGCAACGCGTTTGCATTGGTCAGTTACTTTTTCTAGATCAGGCGGTAGCTTACGACGTCCGCAAACGATGAGTTTCTGGCCTCGTGGGGCAGAAAATATCAAACGGGATAGATATTTCCCTCACGGCTTCGCGAGGCAGAAATCTCACTAAAACTTCAGCGCAGACGGGGAAACAGCTAAGCTCCAGGCCTCTCGAGGCTGGCAGCTCGGCTAGTTCCTCTTGTGTGCGGCAGGCTTAACGTCCCCAGAAGAACTGTCAAAATCACAGAGCTGTCAAACTCAGAACTGTCAAAACGCTCAGACGTAGCCCACCTAAGTCAAGAAAGCATGCTACGTCACAAAATACGTCACATCATAACATAGTTAAAACAGAATACAATAAAGAAGAGGAAAACTGTACTTATCTGAGAAATTATCTTCCTCTGTCGTGTTGTTTTTGGAGATTCGCGCTTCACAGTTTTGGAGTTTAGCGGCATTCTCAGTTGCAATTCTTATTAGGGCATTCAGCTTTTCCAAAAAACTTTTTTATTTGTGAGGAGTGAGGCGTTAGACAATTTACAAACAGTTCAATAGCTTTGGCAACAGCTCAAATTATACTTAAATACAAACGGCTGACCGCGTAGAATACAAAGGACTTGTTACTGTATAGCCATTGGCGACTGTCGTTAGCATTTTGCAACTCTCAAAAGTTGGTTTGACCGAAATGTCGTACGATAATTGTCTACGCTTGTTTTCTGCGACAAGCTTTGTGAAAGTGGCGTAAATATATCGTACGTCATATGGTACAATTTTCGTAAATCTAAGATTATCGTATAATTACGACATATTGATGAAAGTGGCACATGTTCTGTCTCTCAATACACGTTGTTTTCTCAAATTTCTCCGGTAAATAAATAATTGTTCTGCCTGTATGGCTAGCGAAAAATGCCATACGACAAGTTAACACTAGTCGCAAATGATCGCAGCTACGTATGATATTTTTTAATGATATTTTGCTTTGTGAAAGTGGCGTTTGGCGTATATTTGTCGTACGACATTTGTAAGATATTTTTTTTCGTACGACCTTTTGTGAAAGCGGCCCTAGTACTCGACTATTTTATAATCGGTGTTCTGCAAGGCCGCCACTGTCCCTGTATAGCGTTTGTCCGCGGCCAATACGCTTTCTGTGAAGAAGCATTTCCGGCTATTCCATCTGACGTCAAAATGGTGCATATGCGACTATCCCAATCCATGTGACAAAGTCTGTTATGTGTGTTTTAAACCTTTGTGACAAACTGAATACGGACGAGACGCCCACTTTAAGGAAAGCCCCTAAGGTGAGCTTTAGTAAAACATTTTGGCAACTAAAATGATTATCCTTTCGCAGGACGGAATCCACTTCCCATATATACTAAAGGAAAACTAAAAAAGTGTTTCCGCCTTGTTCTGCTTGCTTAACTTGTGGAAGGTCAAGAGTGTTTTTTTAAATTTTATATCTCACATGGGCGTTTTGCCCTGCTTTATCCTACACCAAAGACTAGAAAATAAGCCCGAATGAATGCAGTTAACCGTATAGTCCTATAAAACGCACGAGTTAGTCAAAATACGCCTTTAAAATGTCTTCAGTTCACATATCGTAGCATATTTACAGACTTTTAATGAGGAATCCTTTTTAAAAAACTAATCGGTTGTTTCATGTATTTATACATATAAATATATTCTTACGTTTTAGTCCCTGACAAAACCAGTGACATTTGGCGCAGATTACAGGTACTAGTACTGTTATGTGTTACTTACGTACGAATAGTGGAAAGGTCACACCTACCTTTCGTCTCCTAGTATTTTGCCCACTACGAGATTACTGATTCCCCTCCCCACATCCAACAGGCACGTTACCAAACCCATCGCGGTCCCCAAATGGGCGGGGCTTATAATTATGGAAATAGACGGCCAAAGGCTGATCTGCAAAGATAAAAAAATAGCTGGAAATGATTAAGATATACTATAGATATATAAATTAAATAATTTGTGAGCCGGAAGACCATTATAATATGATGGATTCAAGTTTATATTTCATACTTAAAGAAATACAGTTCGACAGCTTCACTCGTGTAGGACCGAAGACGATTATGTAAAACGCATCATATGGGAGAATTGTGTGCTCGAAATCTTTATCAACAGCATGAGTCACTGTATTGAGCGATTCTATGTATATTGTATTTCCTGATGCCGATGCACACTGGTTTGTGTTCACGTTTGTAGGCCCTATACTGTACTCAAGGTTATTTACCCATATATACTCAATCCTATATGGTTGATGAAGACCACCCTTGACGTCACTGGCAACAAAGAGCCGAAAATAACCAAGCACAAAGACAAGACAGCAAATTGTGTTGGAATCTTAAATCGGAGTAGCAGAGAAAAACTCCCGTTAGTTAAAAAGAGGGCGTTGTATATAAAAGGCTTATTCTCAACAATGATGGAATGTTAATTTTAAAATGTCTAATTAGTTATACATACCGCCGCCAATGTGTATGAGAATCCCATCACTACAATGAGGGGAATCGGGTTTAGATCCGTCAAGATGAAGAGTATATAGACCGTTAAGAGTGCCAGTGAAGAGCCTATCGATACCATTCCACGACGACCGAATTTGTCCTAGAAAACAAGAAACCAACTCAATTCACATTACTATTTGTACTTTTTGATTTATTTTATTGTCTAACGCACAATAGTAAGATCTGAAGTCTAGGTCTCTAATGGCATCGATTGGTTTGTAACAATGTTTCTATCGAAGAACCGCTGTCGGAACCTGATTTATAAATGCTGAAGATTTCCGCCGATGAGTCGGGGTTCATCAACCACTTGTTCTTCTTATTTTTAACATGGCCAGTAGTAAATGGATATGCAGGCAATGTACTTCCCTGTGTAAGTATCTCCTTTGGAATGACATAACATGCTTATATTAATAGGGAAAATTGAGAATTCCTAAAATACTTATTAAGTTATCAAACTATGCTATCGTATTCCCGATACCTGTCCCAATAAGGGATATGTACACCACTGCAGCCGGAATTTGATTGACGCCGCGGGCTTGACATCAATTCCACCGTGACGGAATTACAAAACCACCGTGGAAGTGCTTGATTCTCTGTTTTTGTAGACTTATTGGTTTATACCAAGTGATTTTTTTTTATTCAAAGTTATACTCCACACCATTATCTCAACAAAAATATATATTGAACACAAATTTTGTCCCATGACAACACCCCGAGGGTATCTGTGAATAGGTCGCGGACTGTGTTAAAACTCGGAATAAGATTAGAAACGGACGCGGGGGTATCTGGTGATGAAAACGATATACAAATACCTGTGCTGGTTTGGGAATGAAAAAATGCGTTACAGGTTACATAAATCGTGGAATTCATGTAGAGTGTAAACACACATTTGGTACTTGGAAGACTTCTCTCGGTTCTCTGCCGTGGCTACATATTCACTCATTTCTATAAGGGGAAAACTTAATACTAGTACTTACCAATATTAAGCCAAACACTGGCGAGAATACAAGAGCCACGTCATAGACACTACCAGCAATGTACGAGGCCTTCGTTTTGGAATACATGTATTCATCCTGCAGAAATTTACTGTCAACATAATGAAAACAATATCTCACCCAAATGATGTGAAACTGATTCGTTGTTTTTTGTAGAATTATCTTTTGGGGCACTATTACTTTTCAAACAAAGTCACGATCAGATTAAACAGAAAGTGATGTCGAATTTCTGCATTGTCCTTGCTTTATTTAAATATATATGAATCCATATTTCATTTGTAAAACATTGACTACAGCTAACAATAGTGGAATCTGAATGTGAGTTATGACGTCACTGGTGCCATGAGGGAAGAACTATAAAGTGTCCAGAAAAAGATAGGTTACACAAAAAAGGTTTGCTCGGTCCTGCTAAACAACAATTATCAGAGGGTTTATCTTATAAAATATTGATTTTATAGACCAAATATTTTATTTCACCCATTTGTACATGGAATTAATAGAGGTATGGAAGCAGTAAAGTACGACCCTAAATATTCTCTCAACAAAATAAAATTGTGCAAGGAAATAAAAAGTCAGATTTGGTGTGCAACTTTTTTTGAATAAATTGGGAATTTCTGTGATACTTACAAAAACAATTATCATATGTTATTTAGTTATATCAAGACAAGCACAAAGTACCTGGAGTCGGCGACAAACGGCAACAAGGAGCTATAGAAAGCAGTGATCACTAACACCAGCAACCAATACAGTGGAGGAAAATGACGAACATCTGTGATTTTCTGAAAACATTTAAAAAATTTGAATCACTAAATCACTTCTTTCTTCTGGGTTTTTAGTTCAACAAGCGACTATTTCAAACAGTCGGCCATATGCTTTTTGTGTATGTTTGTCGACAATTGCAATACGTATTAATATTATTTTATCCTTTACTCTGTATTGATTATATACTTATACTACTCCAAAAAAAGCAGATAGTGACAAAATGTTCGTATGTTAACATGCTAATGAGATTTTTGAGATCTGTCATCTGAATTGATTTATTCACTTTATAAATACCAGTAGTGATCAAAGTTTATTTACTGGCGCAATGATTTGAAGATTCTATGGCCTTCAAATATTTCCATTACAGTAGTATCCTAGACACTACATGTCGATACTAAGTCACTGGTTTACTTACTCTCAATATAATTGCCACTTACTACTTGTTTAGATGAAATTGTTAAATCCTCAGTTTTACCCAGCTTCCTGATTCCGTATTTATCCAGAGAACTCAGTATTATTGCTGATATAAAACCGACTGCACACAACGAGGCTCCTGTAAACATTCTATAAGCCGTCAGTGTCAACACATTCACCATACAGGTTAATAAATACTGCAATTTTTTTTTATTCTTAAAAAATATTGCGATTAAATAAAAACGTTGGGTGGATATTATGTTTGTGTTTTATGTCTCGGTTAATTTCCCCAAAGCAGCCTATTAAGCAGATATTCATATATTGTTTTAATACACAGTAATGTTTCTTACAACATGATACAATTATGATAAACTCTACAATTGTAAGTGCTTTGGTTGATCAAAATATACAAAAAAAAACCTTCCATATATATGAAAATACACCCACCTGTGAAAAATGTCCACATCGTACCAAAATGTTTCTCAATTTCAACAGTGACAAAAAAGTTCAATACACTTCCAAGCCGGGAAAATGATAGCATGATTCCAAAAGCCATTGCGAGTTCTTTGTCCTTAAACCAGAATGCGGTCACTCGATCTTGAACAACTGTAGGATGAATTGTAGTCAAAACATATAAAAAACTAAGCCCAGAATTTCGAGTTGCTAGCTTAACAGCACAGTGACGTGCATATCTTTTGCGAAATGACGTTATATCTTAAGTCCATTAACTACAAGTATGAAACGTCCTATTGAATAGTGTATACGACACTGTGCCGCCTTGCCAAGGACGTAGTGTGTCACTTATGTGCAGTCGGTCAGCACAATCGTCTGATTTACGCCAGTTAGATTTTATTCCGTAATTGTCGTAAAGCATTGGTATTTCTCAGTGAATAATTTGGCTAGTTTCCATTTTTTTTTTAATTCTGGGGAATCCGTCTGTAGATTGAGGAAATCCGGATAGACTCTTTAGGAAAATACGGGCTAGTTCATAATTTTATTGGATAAGTTTGCCATGGCTTCTATTAGTCTTACCGATAATTATAGGTACGTATTGTTTATTATTGTCATATTTTATACGGCCTCCTCGAATATACACAATCAAAATACTGTAATCTATGTCAGGGTTTTCATTGCAGCTTTTCTAACCGCGATCAACGGATATTTTTTTTATACATGCACTGCTATCTCCCATGATTCCGAGCGCCATCTAAATATTCCTTCTAGTCCATTTTGAATGTTGTTTTGTGCTGAACTTTTTGCAGCTATAGTTTTTCCGTCACATGACAACGTCATTTCCCGTTAGAGAGTCCTTCTGTTATAACCTCATAACGTGAAACTCCTGCATATAGAATTCTCTGTCGTCATTATGACTTCCTTGTCTATAAAAAAAGTTACACAAAAATTTGGAATTCTGGAGCAAAACAAACATCTCCTCAGCAAAGACCTTAAAATTCTTTTCTATAATGCCTAGATCTATATCCTCCCCCACTTTGAATACTGTCTGACTGTTTGGGGAAATGCCAATGATTACCAAATAGCCAGGATTTATAAGTTACAAAAACAAGCAGCCAGATTAATTTTAAATGACTATTACTTAACACCAACAACAGTGCTATTTGAAAGACTCAATTGGATAAGTATTCAGGATCGAATT
>JARFOD010103466.1:0-30673 GCA_031763545.1 Mopalia muscosa
GAAATACAAGTCAGAACAATCACAAATACAAGACAGAACAATCACAGATACAAGACAGAACAATCCGAAATACAAGAGATAACAATCACAGATACAATTGCAAGACAGAGCAATCAGAAATACAAAACAGAACAATCACAGATACAAGACAGAAGAATCACAAATACAAGACAGAACAATCACAGATACAAGACAGAACAATCCGAAATACAAGACAGAAAAATCAAAATTACAAGACAGAACAATCGCAGATACAAGACAGAACAATCACAAATACAAGACAGAGCAATGAGAAATACAAGACAGAAAAATCAAAAATAAAAGACAGAACAATCACAAATACAATGCGGAACAATCACAAATTCAAGACAGAACAATCAGAAAAAGAAACACAAAAAGATATTGGCCTCGTGATGACGCTTAGCTCTCAGAGCACCTGGGCAACGAGAAGCTACCCCCCAACCACCACTGGAAGTTTGATTAAATGTATTAGATGATTTCACCTTAAAGACCGATCGTAATTGGCCATTGCTGATTTAATCTGCCATTTGCAAAAAAAGAGAGGAAAAATAATAAAGTTGTACCTTTATCGAGTATAAATTTGAATGTGGTAGACGAATAAGGACCTGGTGTCGTACTTAGACCTACCAAATAGTTACCTGTTACGTACATCGGACCCTAGTGAACATGCTGAACACACTTGTACTTGTGGTTCATTAGGTCATGACAGACAAACTGTAAACTCGCGAATGTACGGAGCCCATAGCTGGAGCCTGGCGTATAAACTGAACCCGGGTGTACCAGCTGGTCCTTGATGAACAAGCTAGGCCCTCTTGTACCAACTGATACCTGGGTATAAACTGAACTAAGGTGTACCAGCTGGGACCCGGTGAACAAGCTAGGCCCTCTTCTACCAACTGGACCCTGTCGTATAAACTGAACCAAGGCGTACTAACTTGGGCTTGGTGAACGAGCTACCAACGAGCTACCAACTGAACCCTGTCGTATAAACTGAGCCCAGGTGAAGCAACTGAGCCTTGATGAACAATCTGGGCCATGCTGTACGATTTGAACCTGGTGTATAAACTAAACCCAGGTGTCCTCCTTCATGACCCCGAGGTTAACATATGCTAAAACTTTCAAAATATAGCTGCGTATTTATTTGGAGGTTATACTTCACATATAAATTTGCTCATAATTTTAGCTAAATTAGCCAACATTCGAGCTAAGTTCGCCCGTTAACGAGTAAACACGTTGCGAGTGCACACGCCACTGGTAAGATGGTGTAGATCTACAAAGTGAACTCGTTTTGTTTCTCGTCTGTTTTTTAGATCCAGTATTGTAAAAATGAGGAAGAATGCAACGAAATCGCACGGGATCAGACAAGTTGTATCGGTAACAAAAATGGATTGGAATACATAACACGGAACGAAAACACTGCGTGTACTCGTGTAACCAAAATGTTCAACAGCTATTATCAGTGGTCCGTCATCAGTGGACCATTCGGCAAAAACATCTTCAAAACAAAGGGGAGATAACTTCACAACACATCAACATTTTTCTTTGTCCAGAAAGCTAATTCCTCATTACAGTTACAATGGATATAATAAAACATATAATTGCGATTTGTGTTGACCATGGCTATGGTTCCATGAAATAAGTTTTCTTCATTTATTATTGCTTTCCATCTAGGATTAATGTCTCGTTAAGGCGATCCTTAATTACCAGAGATGTGTCAAGATGTTAGAATTTGTGTTTAAATATCAGGAAATAAACATTTATACTAGCACTAAACTGTGCGTTGACTTTGTCATCGAAATAAGGAGTTATGTCTTTATATGAGATCATTTCGTGTTAGTTGTTTTTGATGATGCCCTATAGAAGCCCGGACAGAAATATTTTTGCAGTATTTAATAACAATTGGGATAGTCCAAGACCGATGTGGCTTTATTCCTTTGGGGTACAATTGCGAACACAAATAAATAGACAGTGACGATTGTCGTGTGTTCAATTGGTTTGTTCATACGAGATGAAGAAAATTTTTGCAAATCTGGGAATTGAACTCACGTTCCTCTGATCCACAGTGCTTCAGCCCTACTTTTCTGATATAGGTACTTTAAAACTCAAATAATCAGATATGCATAGTTTAAGAAATAACATTCTTCCTAAAGGAATGCACATACATCCATCCTGCATGGAGTTAGTTATATTATTTGTACAAGTCTAACTCAATTTCCTCGCATTTATTGATATACTTTGATAACACCACTACTTCGCATGTATTGGTCGATCTCTGCAATGAACATTTTTTTTCATCTTGTGAAATGTTGACCAAACACTTTCCACAAGAAAAACCAAACATTCACGGCAGAATCCTTCCAATTGAGTCAGTCTATGGTCATCTGTGTTTTCTTCTGGACATTTGTTCGGCCTCTCCTTCAGTGGCTCGAATTGGTAGACTTGAATTCTATCTTTGTTTGCTTGAATCTCACCTACGTTCGACTTATCTGAACTTACAGCGTGACACTCTCGATTGCCATCTTGTGTAATCTTTTGTTTTGAGGGGAAGATATATGACTGAACAAGGCCACGTGGTCCATATATGAACTGGAAAAAACACCAATGGCCTGATGACCCACTTGCTCCTTGATACCTGAACACGCCAAAGACTGTTAGTAAACATATGGCGGCTCCCAGCTACACATTCGCCCTTTTACTTTTCTTTAATTTGTGGTCATATTTTGTCTGACATTGGCTTAACCAACCTTGGTGATAGTGTTAGCGCTTTCGGAATATACATGCATGTGTATTTTTTGTTATCACATCTTTCAGCAAGTGTCAATGATGTGTCAACATGCATCGACCAATGAAATAAAAGTATTTTTATTCCCCACCCGCTCACACACATATACATCATTTATTCAACAAAACTAACAAATGCGATCAAACGGATGTACTTTGATTGCATATGCAGACCAAACTTATTTATAAAGAGATAAATAGGCCAGCTAACGAATACACTGCAACTGTATCGCCAATGTCAATACCATTGCAGATGTATACACACTGAGAACTGTCAATACCTGCCACCGATTCAAATATGTATAATACAAAACCAACATCTTGCACATCATTGAATAGCTCGTTTATAGTCGTTCTAAACACGTTTGTCAGCTGTTTGCAAACCTTTTCAATTAAAATAAAATAAAGTTGAGCCCTGCTTAAGTGCTGTTTAATTTTATAACCCGCAATTGTCAGAAGTTCCTGTTATACTGTTAGCTTGACAAG
Organism: Mopalia muscosa; assembly: GCA_031763545.1. Classification (NCBI taxonomy): domain Eukaryota; kingdom Metazoa; phylum Mollusca; class Polyplacophora; order Chitonida; family Mopaliidae; genus Mopalia; species Mopalia muscosa. The sequence goes on from JARFOD010103466.1 coordinate 3,289, forward strand.
ACTGCACAGATTCCTACTTATTTAGGTGAGTCGATTATCCTTCTTATAAAAAGATTTTATGTTATACTACATTCTTTACAGTAACGATAAACATTTAACTGTAACGCTTTCTATTATATAATTTTTGTGTTCAATTTAAATTTGTTAACCACTTTATATTAAAAATAATAATAATAAATATTTTATAGATCGTGATATTATCTGAGAATTTATGGATTGCCATTTTGATATGTTGCTTCAATCGGAAAATGTTAAATTTTTAGTTGTTTATAAGTTATTTAATTGGAAATCACGTCTTGTCGCACCCGGTTGTATATCAAGCTGCTAGTGTCAAACAACATTTGTCGAAAAGCTAGTGAACACTCGTAAAGGATACACTTATCCACAAACCATTAGTCTGACACTATTAAGATTTTATATAAAGACGGTGATATAAAGATTAAGGATGTACACATGGCTGCATAACTCCTTATTACTTAAGGTCTTGCTCGAACCCTTGGGTTCGAAATGTACCAAATTTGTTTTATCGCTTATATAAAAAGTTGGGTATTCAAACTATATGTTGGTGAAAATAATCTCTCGAACGTTTAATTAAAAAACAGTTAAATTAGAGTCTATAATTTATTTTTTTCCATGAGCATATATATATAAATATATATAAAACCAAAACGTTAATAGCCTATTTCTGGAACTTCATTTTTCAGAAGACTGTTTTCTAAAAGTTGTATTTTACAATTTTATAAGTGGGATAGACACAAAATTCATTTTGATGGTTCTAATTAAAAAAATGAGACCCAATTTACTAGTTAAAGGAGAATTCTACTAGGTCGACTAATTTATGGAGTCTTATCGTTATTGCACTTCGAGAAATTAAGCATGATAAAATGCCTTTTTTTGTCTGATGACATTTACTCATTTTGCAATATTTATAGAACTAATGATTGCATTTTCACCATATTCACCTATATGCTATCTGGAGTATTTTAGCTTTCACCAAAAAAATATAATTTATATGGTACAGATATATATTCTTCTGCATAAGCGACTAAATACAACCGGTCTTCTGAAAATTTACAAAAAGGTCCAGCAAGTCATGAATAAAAGGATTGGTCCTAGAAACTGATTTTCTGTTTGTTTGACTGTGGTTTAGTTGCGTACTCAAGGGTATTTCACTTATATGGCGACAGATTGTCCAGTGCTCACCCTACCCCACACAAATGAGGTGGGGCACAGGGAGGAAAATTCGTTCGAAACCATCCCAGCGAATGCCGGACGTATAGCACAGTTTCCTCACAGAGGCGTCCTGGTGAATTGATCTTAAAACCCGTATTTATAAGAGGTGTTAAATTAAATAAGCGAAAAAGGTAGTAGATGATTCGATTTCGTTTTATTTTTCGTAGGCATGGCTCGTATTTCATGGTGTCTTTTTGGTGTATTGCTTTAATAGTTGAGATGAAGCTCGTTGTGTCTTAAGAGATGTATAATGGAAAAAAAAATCTTCTTGTCGCATATGATTGATGACTGTTTTAGAATTAAACACAAAAATCTACAAAGTCCAAACCGAGATAGAGTTTTGCAAGTGACGTGCGTGGGACACAATAACTTAAATAGTTTTAATAACTTAAAAACCCATAAATAGGGTTAGAATCTTGTCAGGTTTGAAGCTAAATTATTTTATTATATTGCCAAATGTTTTTCCTTTGTTTAATGAAAGTCTCTTGCTGAGGAGGATGGGTTTGTTTGCTCTGGGAACCTTTGTGGCCGTGTGCCTGGTGTCGTCTGTTTCATCGTGTAGCTGTGTCCGCAATGGGCCACAGTACTTGCAAGACATTTACTGCAAGGCCAGCTTCGGTAAGATGAGCGTCACTTCTGTCCTTTATTTTAAAATGTATTGGCTGATTCGTTGATTGCTGTTTAAGCCTGTGTTCTGCTTTATTTGGATGATTACGGTACATTCCATCAGTAAGTAACTTCCTACAAAATGCTAAATATTTGCCCACTTACAAACTAACGTTCGTCTTGTGATAAGTAGCGCTTGTGCTTAAAACCCTGTGCAAATTGTTAGGGGGCGAAAAAGGTATTGGGAAATTTCACTCATATGACAGCATACTGACTGACACCCTGGTGGTTGTGGTATTAAGTCTGTATTCATTTCATGTCGTAGTCAAACTTTTATATTCAGCACATAGTTGTGAGTAATTTGTTACTATTATGGGATAGCTACCTTCACCATGTTGAACGTTACATCTGTTAGTTAACGTCTGCCTATAACATAAGTTGTCTATTTGTGGAACCAGTCTTTCGTCCATTCCTTAAGTAAAGTTACAACAAGAATCAATAACAGTACTCACTCGCCAAAAAGAGTGAAAAAATACACATACAGAAGACAAACGTAGGGAGCAAAACAGGATGAAAGAGGACTAATGGTACGAATCAAAGGCGATTTTCATATGCTGTGCAATAGATCGGCTTGGTGACATTTAAGCCCCACGGAAAAAAGACCAATGACCTTACTAATCTGTTCTTCGTGGGCCTTATACAATCATGGGTTGATGCCCCGGCCGATTGGTCAAGAGAATCCTCCGTGGCGTCACCGGAATCTGGAAACAATAATTGAGAAGGCAGAATAATCGACAAAAAGGCATTATTTGTACCAGGGAGATTTCGTGTTGACCTTTAACCCTGAGAGCAACCGAGGTCAGTTGCTAGTAGGGCGATTCGCCGCTAACACAAGCTTAAATCGCTAATACCCGGATAGAGATAGACATTCGAGCAACCTATTCCAGGCCGACTGGAAATTCCCTCCAATCATCCACCGTGGGTTATAGATGTAGTATGAATGTTAACATCGATAGCAAATCTCGTTTGAAAAGTAGGATAGCAATAAGGCACCTTTAATACAGCAATATGTGGGAATAACCAGTTACAGATACTCGATTTTTGAAGACCTCAGAAACTGTCAATGTTTTACTGCTGGTTGATACAACTGATTCCATCAGCCTGTGGAGGTTATAACTTTATTTACCAAATCAGAACTTTTCGAACAAAATTATACTTAGAAATCGTAATTAATGTGGACGATTTTAGATCCTCGTCTTTATTTGACAGTTCGCATTTTTTAACACTTACTTGCCCGATCTATTTTTCCGTTTTGCCATCAAAATTTAAATAAGATGGCGTCATCTGCTATTTTTTCATAATTATATTGGGAAAGTTTCTTTAAAGAAATTCGCTAGTCAGACATACCTTATCTTTACCCCCTCTTTCTTTTCAGTTATACAGGTCAAGGTCGTAGACTATGAAGAAATTAAATCTCATTGGAAATATAAGCTAAACGACACAGTCTTGTTAAAGGTATGGACAGTTATTGCATTCGCTATTTTATTCGCTTATTGTATATATTTACTACTTTTATTATATATCTGCTCGGGCATATGAGCATTGCTCTATTGATCCAGTCATTTGTTAACATGCTAACATTTAGCTGCCAATCTGCTTGTGTACGAATTTGATTTACAACCTTTACCTGTCTAGAGTTCCCCTGAGTATAATGATGTGGTAGACAAGAACCACCTCTATACATCTTCAGAGATCAGTGGATGTGGCGTTTGGCTTAATGTGGGAACCACGTACATCATTTCAGGTATGCGACAAGGGAAAGTCCGCTATACTTATATACGGCCTTCTTACAAAAAACACATTAAAGGGATACAATTTCCATAGTTTTACTCCCAATTTATATACTGACAGAAATAAATTAAAGGGAGACAACCGGCATCTCGCCAATTATAATTCCTCCAAACATAATTTAAAGGGAGACAACTACCATTATTTTAACGCAAAAAGATATAGCTTTAATTTGGCCCAAGAAATCTTCACTTGCATGACTTCATTTATGAACCGAATCAGTATGTATGACAACTTTTCTCACGTTTTAAAGAAATGTAATACAGCTGTCTGCTAAGCTAGTTACAGCGGAACCTGTGTTGACTTTTTACAGAATATAAACATAATATATTTATGGTTATTATTCAAATTTTCACGAACAGGTGCAATATTTCAATTTACGTTTTTGAAAGGATGGATTGAATGCTTTTTAACGCCAGGATCAAGGGTATTTCATTTTAGGACATGCCGATAGTTGGAAAATTCATATACACAAAACTACCTGAATCCGTTTCAATAACTACATACCAATTAGAGGAAAATTTTTGCCACCATATAATTAATCCAAACAACACAAGACAGTTTTTAATTCACTCATGTATCCATGGGCATTTGCTCGTCTGTTTATTTACTTATATTTGCCTCGGTATAACACTATCCGGTTTTTCATTGAACAATTGAGAAAAAGAACTTGCAGGAGCTTTGTTATTATTGAAGTCATTGGACGTAATTTTCAGAAGGATTTTCGCTAATAAAATCAACAAATTGTTTATATAGATATAATGTCGAACTTAATACACATTGAAACGTTGCACCGCAGTAAAAAATAACGTTGCTTTCCACAAAGTCTTTATATATGTGTGTTAATAATATTGATCAGAAAACATATGGCGCAAATAAACGATTGGTCGCTCCACAACGATCACCTGGGCTTCATGTGTTATTATAGGATACGTCAGAGACGGCAGGCTGTGGGTCCATTTGTGTGGTTTGTTACACACACCTTTGTCGAAGTTCACAGAAGCCCAGTTATGTTACCTAAGATCCGAATCCGGGTACGCTGAAGGCTGTAAAGACTGTACGGTACGTATATCCAAACGGTGTTTGGCGAAAATAAACTTGACAGACGGTAAAAAGTAGTTTAGGATTGAAGTAAGCTTTCAAAGTATTATGAATGTATAGACGCTGGTTCCTGTTGACAAAGATTAGAAAGTCTATTGAAATTGTCCTTTGCAACACAGCGGTAATGGACACAATTTAACATTTCGAACAACAATTTTGTAGATTGGAGATAATAACATTTTTAATTCAGACAGATAGTATTGTTTAACTGAAATCATCGGTGTTGTTAACTTTGGCAAAGCCTCTGTGAGATTTCTTAAAGATAACAGTGCATTTTTAGGCTATAAGATTTATTATTATTATTACTATTTTACTCCATGACGGCGTCCTAGCCCAGGAAACTACCCTTGACGCTGTTGGTAACAAATACAATACAGAACAAACACAAATACAGGACAGAACAAACACGAGACGCAATATAATGACATAACAAAGATATCAGCTTCGTGGTTTCCTTTAGCTCTGAGGGCTTCAGGGCAACATGAAGCTTCCCCCCAACCACATGTGGCTCAAAGTTTGAATAAAATAATCCTGCATTATGATGTCACGTCACATTCAGTACCGATCGTAATTGGTTATTGTTGATTTGATCTACATTTTGAGTTTGCTCACCTGTTAAGGACGAGGGCGTTGCGACGCGCATATGCTACTGTTACGAAGGAAGTAGGTCTACAAACCTTACGTATTTTGTTTCTGCTTTTTGTATAGATTCACTATTGTAAAAATAAGGAAGAATGCGACGAAATCGCATGGGATGGGACGAGCTGTATCGGTAACCAAGATGGACTGGGATTCACGACACGGAACGAAAACACTGTATGTGCTCTGGTGACCAAAAAGTTCTACTGGATCTACTTTAAATACTGTGATTGGTCCATCCCCAGTGAACCACTTAGCTCAAAGGTCTGCAAAGTAAAAGGGAGATAACTTCACAATACATAAAAATGTTTTTTGGTCCAGAAAGTTAATTCCTCAGTAGTGTTACAATGGATAATTAAGAAATAGAATTGCGATTTGTCTTGACCATGGATGTGGTTTTACTTCTATAAAATAAGTTTTATTCGTAAATTATTGCTCTTCTGTTACATTTTCTGTTATAAATTGCCTCAAACATTTATTTCTGGTTAAAACACCCTAAATCACCGAAGATGTGTCAAAATGTTACAATTTATCTTAAAATAGGAGAAAATAAACCTTTATACTTGCATTAAAGTGTTTGTTGAATTTGCACTCGGAATATGAAAATTATTTTATTTCATAGATCATTTCGTATTAGTTGTTTTCGATGATGCCCTATACTGATGGCTGAGAACAAATATGTTTGCGTTGTTTAATAACATTGGGATAATTCAAGACCGATGGAGCTTTATTCCTGCGATGCGATTTTTAAAGCTTCGGGGAAAACACACATAAATAAACAGTGATTTAACTTGTGTTAACATTAGGATAGTTCAAGACTGCCATGGTTTTATTCAAGTGGTGCGATTGTAAGGGGTTTAGGGTGTTATTGCGAAAACAAATGAATAAAAAGGTGACTAATTTTGTGATAAAATTGTTGTACATACACAGGAACATAGATATAGTATAAACGTACTGTATGTGTGTTTCTTCTTTTAATATGATCAGCCACGAAAGGTCTTTGCGTGTGGTTTATAACATTGTGGATAGTTCAAGCCCGATGGGGCTTTATTCCTGCGATGCGATTTTAAAAGTCTCCGGGGGCAATGGCGAACACAAATCAATAAAAAAATGACTAATTTTGTGTTGAAATAGTTTGTTTATACGAGGTAGGATAGATACAGTTCGTAGAGATACGCACCACTACATCCTGTGAACCTCATACATGTGAGTCCACATACATGACAGCTACAACATATATGCAATACAGTATTTGTGTAACCGTATAAATTGAGCTGTTAAATTTCACACGGTAATCGTGACTGAACTTACCATTGTCCTATACCTAACCAGTCTCCTTTGTTTCTACCGTTATGACAAAAGTTTATATATCCTACAGAATAAACAATAACACATTCTACACTATTTTTCTGATTATCGAATTCATCCTGCGTCTATGCATCGTACACGTTTTTTGTAAGCTGTGTAAGTGAAAATGTATAGCCTAAGCTAGGCTTTAATTTCTTTTAAACCCTTCTACACCCCCCCCCCCCCCTCGCATCCTTCTCGCCCCCTTTTTACACACGGAAACCCATTTATTTATATGAGTTTTTATCAGAAAAAAAGTAAGTATAACCGACCGACTGTAAGACGTAAACAATCTGACATATGAAGGTAAACACGAAAATGTGGAAAGTGAGAGGGTAAGCAGATTCTGACTGAAACGCGGGATCTGATCGGATTGATTATGTACTTCCTGCAGGTTGCCAGTAAAACTAAGCCCGGCTGATCCTTGACAAAAACAAACTCATTAAAACCTACATCCATGCAATGGAAGTCAACAAAGTCAGAAAATAAATATCCAGCAAATGAAAAATGTTCCCTATATCTCTTCTAAAAAACGTAACAACCGTTGAGAGATATTTAGAGAGACCAAGTTATGGTCCCAGACCTCAATTTAAGCCATTTACTTATGTCGGATGTATGTGGTTGTTAATAAACTTATTTAACACTCTCATTACAGTCTATAACTAAGAGGTGACAATCTAGGAATAAAGGGAAGATAACTTGCCTGATAATTATGACCAAACCTATTGTTTATCCTGTGTGTCGTGGTTGAGTGACATGTGACAAGAATTAAAGTTGATACCACTAAATTCATTCACATACCATGCTGTTGACACAACCATCACTTGTATTGTTAAACCACAGTCACAAGTGTGCAGATAATTCGCCCTTAATTATGATGTTCAAATCTAAAGGGCGAGCGACCGGGAGGAAGCTGCCTGATGCTCTCGGAGGTCAGGGGCAAAGAGACGCAGATCTGATGTGGGTCTCTGCTTCCTGTGATTGCTGAACCTGTCTCTGTTTGATACCAGTGTAATCGGGATGGTTTCTTTTACTCATAGGACTGGTAGGCTGTCACTTTAGTGAAATAACCTATTAAAGTACTTCGTCTTAACCTCAAGCAACTAACAGACGATCAAAACAGTATACTCTTGCAACAGTGAGATGTACCAGTGTTCACTTAAAAATGACGAGACGTAAACAATCAACGTCAACACTTTTATTTTTTTTATATATAATTTTGGGAGCTTCTTCCTTTCCTTGTCAAAAATATATACCGGTGTATATGTATATACACATACATAAATGTACATTTGATCCAACTAATTGTAGAGTATCAAAAAACACATTCTAATAATGAGTATACTGGTTCTCATTTGTGTGTTCGTATAATCTACGTCTATTACATCTTGAATGTAGATAGATCTGTACTAATCCTCAATGTCGAAATTCTCGACCATATACTATTTTTCTAATTCCAAATGCACTGTTCCCCGCGCCACTTTTCTTCGTGCACCATGTGTTATAAATATTGCTGCACTACATTCCTTGAAATATTCTATCCCAAAAAAGAAACGCAACATTGAAATGTCAAAATATATCACATTAAAGTCCATAGCACTCAGATGACGACTTGCATTCTGTTGTGCCCACCATTAACCTGTAGTACAACACGGACCCGTCTCGGCATAGACACGATCAATTGACGAACACGGTTTTGCAGAATTCTCTTCCAATCTTACTCAGGAGCCTGCTGCAGTTTTTGCAAATTTTACGGCCCTGGATATCGACTGCGCACGCGTCTATCCAAATCATCCCACAAATGTTCGATTGGGTTCAAATCTAGGGAGTTGGACGGCCAGGGCAACACTGTTACGTTCTGGTTATTTAGAAACTCAAGAGTAGCACGAGCTGTGAGCGACCGAGTGTTGTGGTGCTGAAAACTTCTCTACAGAGGTCCATTATGGGCAGCATGTTGGGTGTCAAAACCTCATCTCTGTACCCAGCGGCGTTGAGGTTGTCAGAGATGTGCACCAGTTTCCTCATCAGACTTCCTCCACCGAAATTCCGGGGTCTGAAGACACGTGCAGCTTGAATATGGATTCATCGCTAAGCCAGACTCGGCTCCAGTTTCGGAGGTTCCATTCCCTTAATCTGTTGCACCATCAGACCTTTGCACCTCGATGATGGTGTCTCAGTACTACGCCAAAGTAAGGACGTCTGGCGCGTAAGTAAGCCGTTTTGATTGAGACGGTTTCTGACTGTCCGTGCCGATACACCCCGGAGACCTGGGACACTTGGTTCGGTTTCTGTTGTTGTTATAGTCCAGTTTCTCAGATGATGTAACCGGATGTAGCGATCTTGGGCTGCTGTTGTGACCAGAGGTCGACCAGAACGTTGACGGTTAGGTGTTGAACCGGATTACTGGTACCGTTGGAAGTGCCTAGAAATCGTGCTCCGGTGACTACATTCTGTGATTCGTCGTCCAGGAGACGACCAGTGACGACGTTCCCGGTAGCGGGGTCTAGTCTTGTCATATCGTACCAGGCTGGAGAAACAATTTAACAACTGAATTCAATTGAACGGGTATGTGTCTTTTATATCCATTAAACTTGCTTAATGGTTAGGCATGATTCGCACGTGCAACTGCCCTAAGTTTTTCCCTACCGGTACGCCTTCTTTGAGAGCGTTACATAAAGACTGACCCAAAAGTTACGTGTGATCGGCAGCCACTATCAGGGGCTTAAATTTAATTATCGGATATGTATTGGTCTATTTTGTTAGGACAATTACATCGCATTTATTGGGCTATTTGGGTAACGAAACTATATACATCACAAATATTCAGCTATTTTGGTTAGACAAATGTTTACCTCGTAAATATTGAGATACTTTGGTAAATCACATATGTTCTCCAGTACTGCTATGTTTGCCGTTGCCGAAAGAGTTCTACACTTGATAGAAATAGATGGGAATTTGGACAAATTTGAGAGCTTCAAAACCACAATTAACAAGAATGAGCGCAACATTTTGTTCCTAATTGAATAAAATAAAACAACCAAACAAAATGTGTCAAACAAGAAAAACCTTTTTTTTTTTATTTAACAGTTTTGACAATTAGTTGAGAATAATATAAACTTTCTTTAAAATATTGAATGAAACGAAATAATTGTCTTCCAGGAACTTTGGAGCAGTTTAATACCAATCCTAACCTTAACAGAGTTGTCGCCCTCACACACTCTTTAATCTCAGTCATAACGCGAGGTTTAACATCTATATCATAATCACGTGGTCAGAATATAGAATCAAAAGCTTGAAGAATATAACTGAAATCCTTAATAAGTTAAATAAATTTTTTATGTTTTATAATCATAATCTTACCAAACATAGTTTCTCCTGCATAGATTATATAGTACATAACACTAAAATTCCATTTACAGGTGCACTTTATTCTTTTGAGCGGAGCGGATTCGTAATTGGGTGATTTGGCTCAGCATATTACTTTGCCTTCAGACAGCATTCATAAACGGCATGAGTTTAAGGCAATCGTTTTCGGGACTTGAGAGAGATCGATTAGGGCACAAGGGTCGACAACTCTGTTTGACTGAGATTATAACCATTCTTGTATTCTTGAGAAGGAAAGATTTCCTGTTAGAGTTTTAGTGCACATTTTCATCCATCTCTTTAACCTTTTCCACATCATTTCCACGTATTCTTTCAAATTGATGGTCTGCAAAAGAAAATAAGAAAAAATATCATTTAATTTCACTTAACAGGACTCAGTTGTCTTGGATATGATGCATTTTAAAATATAATCAATTCTACTTCCTACATCGAGACATTGACTCTAAAATACACACAAGCCGTCTTGTTTTGCACTTCTTTTATTTGTTAGTCTATGGCTGATAGGTCGCCGCAAATATTGTGGGAAATAATGCGCGATGGCCTGGCATAGCGTTCGAGAGTTGTCTTAGTCTCGTTCACTATAGAAACTCTCGCGAGGATTCGATTGGGATAAAATGGTGCTTAGTTTTACACATGCGCAGCTGTGTGTTCTTTTTGTAAAATAATGTTTCCATGACAATGAGACGGACCTCCAATCTGGAGTGAGCTGTCACATAACGTTTGTAAAATTTATTGCGGGATAAATGAACAACGGTAATGAGCGGCTTTGAGATAACTGTTATAAAAGGAATCTATGCACATTTCGTCAGAATTTGGAAAACCTTACGATTTCTTTGCAGTTAAACCTTAAATTCGTCTTTCAGATAACTCAAATTATCACCAAATGATCCATGATTGCAATTCGCCATGTTCTTTTTGTTAAAAAGATTGGAATCGAAAAACGGCTTCTTCATCAATTTTGGGGGGATTTAATGATTATTTGACATTTTGGTGTGGGTAATTTGGCTGTGGAAGTGGTAGGTCAAAGGATACGTGTTCGAGTTTCCATGACGTGTCATTTTAAAGGTTAAAAGTAAAATGATTAATGTTATGAACGCAACAGAAGCAATATTGCGGGCCCGCGGTCGTGGCTTAGTTGTAGCGGGTATGCTTACTATTGAACCCTACTTCAATTGATCTTTTACGTGATCGAGTCCGACTGTCGACCATCAGGTATATGAGGGAGTCATATGATGTGGCTTCGGTAATCACAGGGGTGTCTAGAACGGGGGTGTTTTTGTAAGAGGTTTTCTCTCGGTTTTTCACCGTAATGAGGCACGGAGCAGTGTGAAGTGGACAGTCCGTCGTCAGATAAGTGAAAAAACCTATCGAGTACCACATTAAACCCCAATCAAGCAAACATATATTAAGCGTGCAAAACAAAGAGCTTACCTGCTTTTTCCACAAGCATACAGATACCATAACCAGGTTCTTTCATAACCCCGGGGAAATCATAGCATTTTGGATGAGGGAAGTTATGGGCTACATCAGCCGCTCCTGTAAGAGGAATTGGTCACTGTTTGGTTAAATCCTAGGTACATTTTGTCACTAATTGGCGGCTCCATTCCTTAGAATGGTGTGCGCCATAACAAGGCTTGTCTAATGTGTGCTACACTTATAGAGAACAAAGGAATATCTACATTTTCTTTAATTAAATATCATTACTGGATAGTACATGGCAATAGACATGTTATATAGGAAGAAGGGAGACAACTTCGGAGGTATACTAGTAGGTATACTAGACTAGACACATATACAAAACACTGGTTAAATCGAAGGGAATATATATATAAAAAAGCCTTATGTAATTAAAGCACGATTTAGTGCTATTGTAATAATTGCCATTGCAATAAGTGCTATTCCAATAGTTAGGACAAAGACTTAGAACTGGCTGATTAACGCTGGTCATGACATAGAATATTGTATATCTAGTCACATACAAGTGAAAACCCCATCCCTCTTATATAACAAATCAGATGCCGAAAAATCGCTTTATAGGACGTCTTCTTCAGAGACGATTAAACGTGTTTTTCCTTTCAAATAAAGCAATTTTCGGATAAAATTATAGCTATCTTAATATTTGGACCATTGTACTGCATGATATCTCTTAACACACATTAGGCATAATTTTCCGCTCATATAAAATTAACTTTTTTTTTCAGCGAACAACTGTATATTATTGGAAACGTGTGAATTCCACACACATAACGTTAACACATATTGCTCTTACCCCAGAAAAAGCAGTCGTTGTCTTTGTTACACGGGATATCCGCATGACACTCCTGATTATAGCAAATTTTCCGTCCAAATTTGTCGCCACAGTCAGCAGAAATAACGCACTTTTTCTGTAAGAACAATTTCTAAGATGTTGTTAAATAAGTTGATAAACTATAATAGTGAGCAGCATTTTTGTTATTTAAGGATAATCCTGCATTAGTCAGAACAGAAAATTGAATTTTAGACAGAACTTGGATTGCGATTTTTCAAATGGAAAGAAATTTATATGGTTTATATAACAAATAGTAGAAATGTGAGACTCAGGAAAAAATTCGGCTGCGAAATAGCGTATTGATTTCAATGCAATTTAAGACTTGGGTATTCAAAAATGAATACGGGTAGCTTTGAAATAATGCATCTTTGCTACGCTATATGATCCTTGAGGTTGCTTTACACGGCACTCGTATCAATATATTAACTGTTAAATGCTCTGGGGTAAATACAATCTCATTTATATACCAATGAAAGGATTACATCACAAAATTCTTTGTCGTTGTGTTACAAGTAGAATGCTTTTAGGGGGAAAAAATCTGCCAAAACTACTTCAAAATATCAAATGAATTTTAATAGTTAAAAAAAATAAAATGCAAAAGTGAGATCGCATTGTGTGCTGTTGAAATTGGGAATACTTATAAATTCCTTTTTATTATTCCGTTTTGATTTGTAGCTCTATTTTTTTATATTCTAGGTCCAGTTTACCATTAGCTGCATAAACGATTCTATAAAAAAATAAATAAAGAATGGAATAAAAAGTGAACACATACATAAATCTAGATACTTACAGCTGAAGCGACAACGAGCATGGCCCCCAGAACACCAACAAGCAGGATACACTTCATTGCGGATGATTTTGTGACAAACAAACACCGACAAAAAGTAGTGCAATATAAACCTAGTATTTATAGTCGCTCATCTTTATATTTGATAGCGTAATAGTTTACTAATTGTCTGTGAACGATGCTGCAGGATTAATTTGGGCAGTTTATCCCATTTTATTTTCACTGTTTAGGAGTTTTTAAATGCATTAATACCTCGATGAGCTGGGACTATGTTTAGATAATGCACCATAAAATTGCCGGGTTTTGTTATTCTTACTTAATTATGGAGCATTTAAAAGTCCAATTATCTGTGAAAACAACAATTTGGCAGTTGTTAACAACAAAACTTATCCCACAAAATAGTCATATAAATAAAACATCAATCAAATTATGAAAAATAAAATAAAATAACTTTTGGGAGAAAAATCCATGATGGATTTAAGCGAGACATTGACCGCGTTCGTTTTTGCGTGTCTCTGCCGAAGGAGGTTTTTGTTGCCCTGGTGCTTTCAGAGCACCATGACATTACTATTATGTAATATTTACAATGGGTCTTGTGATTGTCTGTGACATCGAGAGTTGTGCTGCTATAAAATATTAGTGAAATTACCTAGGGCGTTTAACCCTAGTAAACCAATCAGTTCGAGTACGACGATACCGTTGGGGGACAGACATGATATAGCCGGTTATTTTATATATATATATATATATTTTGGCCTATATAGGCACTGCAGAGATGCATCAATAATTTAAGATCTCTAGCCTTATTTTAATTACAGCCAACCTGGTCACCTTGAATAATTACTGTGCACGGTCTTTAAAATCTCGTGATAAGTGAAATTTAATGTGAACCATTCCTCCAATTTATTATTATCTGAATCATTGTCAAGGATAATATTCTGAAGAAAAAAGACTTTGATAGGCGTCATTATTTGATGAGTACCGTTGCAATCCTACCTCCGTGACTGATAGACTGTTCGGGCATAAACCAGAGCCATTTCGAAGGAGGGGTATTCGATAAATTATAGACAATTGCGCGGTTGTCACCAGACAAATTACACAGCTGTCATAAGAGCTTATAAACAGAGCAGCTGTCTAATCGTTTAGGATTATCTGAAACTGAATATATTGCCTTCCCTTCATCCTAATGCATTACCATAAAGTGTGATGACTTAGTCGAGTGTGTTAATGAAAAACGGAAATATAGGCTCTTAATGTAGAAACCTTGATAAGAACAAAACCCATTATCTGGAAACATGACTGAAATCTAAGCTGTTTATTAAACGACCAAAGCGGTCCCCTAAAATCAGAGGTGTTTTCATCTTGTGATTATTAAAATCCAATGTTCGCTAACTACATGATATAGCCAATTTTGTTCATGTGTATGGTCTTGAACAAGGCGAGTCTGGACTATCAAGCCCATTTTTCATAAGCGTGCAGAATATATGCTCGTATTTCACGATAAGTGAATTGCTTTTATGATCGCATGGGGTTTAACGCCGTATTTACGGCAATTATACTCCTATGTCAGCGTGTCGGCCCAAACAGTGGGAATCATACCAGAAGCCACTAGAAACAAACAAAGAAAGACGAAATAGGACAATCACAAGACGAAATACAAAAAAAAAGAGAGAAAACGAGAGATCGTCGTTGTGCTGACCCTTACCACAGAGAGCTCCAGGGCAACAGGAAGCTCCAACAAAACCACCCACGCATGACATGTATGACACTCACATATCCCACACTAAGAAGGTTACTTCACAGTATTTATCATTAATATGACATATATTATTCGGATGCTCATAATTGTTCATCTATTAACACCCATTACATACTAATCATTCAGATAATTCCGAGGTAATAATCTGTATTTATATAGTGAAGATAAATTGCTAGTGAATTATTGCAACATTTTTCGGACCAATAGGCGAAATTATCCTGTCATATTTCGTGGGCGATTGCCTGGAAAGTGGAAGGAATATAACCCTTTGAAATTGTGGTTTTAGGGCCATTTCCTTTGTATTGATTTCGAGGTCCTTCAAATCGCGTAATTTTATTTCTTTATATTAATTTGGCTCTGGCAGTCGCACATATGTGGACCGTACATCGACGTAGGATTAGTAAGCAGTCGCTCTAAACACTAAGCCACAGCCGCGGACCCGAACTTAGGGTTTACTCAACAAATTCTTGTTTGTGGAAAGAAGATTGGTGTTTTTTTTTACTATAAATCGAAACAGTTATGTCGGACTATAAAGTATAGATATAGCTTGTGTTAGCTATAGGAGATATTTGGACAGTCTCTTATCAAAATATTATCTTTGCGCATTATTACCTTCTCACAAGTATCGTTGACATTATTTATTCTATTCTAAATTGATGATGACTGCGTCCTTACTTTCAACAAAAACCGTTACTGTTTTGGTGTGTTCAATGTGGGTACTTTGTGTCAAGGATTACATAATGCATAGTTATATAATCTTATCGTAGCCTTTTGGCTAAGTTTAGTATGTTTGAAGAGTAGCAATGCTGTCTTTACTTAGCACTGGAGCGAAATAAACTTTGCAACAATATGGAAACGCTTTAGTGTCGATTATTATTAGAATATACCGCTGTCATATAAGTGAAATAAACTTAAGCCTGGTGTTAAAACACCAATCAATCGATCATTATTCTTGTTGATGTGCCGACCTGTAATTAATAGCGCTACATGTTATTTATGTTAGTGACATAAAACATGAGAAGGATTCACCGAGAACAAGCTATCGCTGGGGCCGTTTAACGTTGCCATAATTAAGTCAGAAATTGGTGTAATTATATCTCAATATTTATAAGTTATTATGAAATTATGAAATTTATTCGTATTTCATAGCTCTGAACATTAAACATAATAGCATTTATAAATATACAAGCGAAATTAGCAAGTATTTGCCAAAGCAAACATTTATATGGGTAATGGAACGTTTTGTGCTACTTGTTGATAGACTTCTGGTCTGATATATCCCATCGAATAATGTCTACTGCTGCCTAATTATAATTAATAACTACATGTATAACTAAATCTCCCAACAGAATTAAATTTTCATTTTATTTTTCAGAGACACAGAATGTATATAAGTAAATAATTTGCCCTAAACACGTATGGACTTAAAATACAGTATTTTTATAGGTACGGCGTGCTTAAAGGTATTTCACGGATATGATGGCGGTGTATTCCGATGGTAACTTACCACACTAACACAGAATAAGTCATTGATCTATATCGATGATGTTGGAAGACATTTTCAAACTATTATTTTAAAGATTTCGCTTAGAAAAACCCAGCTACATCGCAAGATCATTGCAAAGGCAGAAAGAGAGCAAACGAACGACATGACAAAACCGTCCGTGATATTTGCCGATATCGTAATTCGGTTGGAATGATCCATTATTCCTTTGTCGATAAAGCAATCAATTATCTTTATCGATTTAGGAAGCGTTGATATTCGTAGTTTATTTACCCAAAATATTATTAAGGAGATAACTTGTGAATTTCCAAACGTTTCTATCTTGTTTTCCATCAATATCTGTCAGTGTAATGTCGTGATATAAGAGAAATACCCGTGAGTATGACGTAAAATACGAATCAAAATAGCAAACCTTTGTGTATTGAAGAAAATGTCAGATAGTCATTTATCATCTTATTTTCTTCTCCTGCAATTACACAAAGCTAATGAAAAAACTAATGAAAGCAATAAAAACATTGATTCGGTTACAGCAATTGGGGTAAGTTGTCGAGGTAAAGGTCATTTGTTAATTAGTCACCATGACACATATATAAGTGACACGGTAAGTGTACGTTAGAGTGGGTGTATATCCCTGTAATTGCCATGGAAACAAAAGTAAAACAAACGAAATTTACCGTTGCCATTAAAAATGGAATTATACTATAAACTGTTCTGATTTTAAATGGCTAGAATGCATAGAGCCGTAACCAGAAAAGATTGTTCATGGCGCCTTGCAATATTGTCCATTTTAATGTAGAACGGTATTTGTATATTAGTGGCTTATGATGTTTTCATGATACTGTTACAGCGTTTATTTGTCTAACTATTTAGAATTTGCAATAGTTATTTCGCATTTCCCGAAGACAATTATTCTGGACTTGTATCACCACAAGTTTGTTTTCAGTTAATAAATGTATTTATTTATTTATTTAAAGTATTGGCTATTTTTGTCTTTGACCTTGATTTAAACCATCAGTACGCTCTTACTGAGCGATAAACAAAGTGGTCTTTGTTGTCTTGCTAATAACACTGTGTTTCGTTCGTTATTATTTATATCTGTGCATCATACATAATCAGTTGAGGGTAAGAGTTATGATAAAGACAGGCGGGTAATGCCCGCTGTGACAAACAAAGCCACTGTTGACATCGTGCCTCTGTAAAGTACACCAAACGAACTATGGCATTTACAAAGTTTTGGTAGATAATTACACAAATGCACGATGCCACCTGGTGTCCAGCAATCATTTTCCTCCTGAAAAATGATTGTTTGATGTCCTTGACTGGCTGCCACCAATTCTATCTGGCTAGACGAAAACAATAGAGCTTGTCAGAAACAAATGAGGAGAAAAGTTCAAAAGACTTCAGACAGAATGCGTGCAGAATTAGTCCACATTTCCCCCCATACAAACAATTTTACTCTGATGTCTTCATTATGGCATCGCTTTCTCTGCGTTGATAAAATTATCCGATGGTAGTGCATTCACTTAATTTTGTTCTATATAAATATGTCATATATGGCCATATTGGTTACCATTGTAGTTAAAACCGTCGCCACCTTATCTATGTTAAATACCGTTTAGTTCGCTGCCATAAATTACGAGCATGTTTTGGTCCTAACAATAGTTGGTAATAATCTGTAAATCGTGTGGTCATCAACCGACAATTGCAGTTTAACACAGTTAAGCAGCTGAATTTTTCCGTAACTGTGGCGAAGAGTAGAGATACGCCTTGAGACTTCCTAGGAAAAACGTGGTGGCAATAATAAGCTAGATCGTACTTGATGGTCACGCAATGATTAGTTCCTAGCAAGACATTCCGGTCGCAAAAATAAAACCATTGCATTTTCCGCGGAGACCTTGATTCAAATTAAGGTAATGACAAGCCATATTGTATTTAATATAAAAAAAATACTACCACTGTGAGGAGTTTATTAGTACAAGCAGTTTTTGCAGCTTTAGTTTCAAATCAGTTAGCAGTGAATAATGCATGATGATTTATTCCTGGAACGAACTATTTGGGAGGGGTGGGGGCAGGGGTGGGGGCAGGGGAGGGAAAATGATTACACAACAATGAAAACAACCGCAAGATAAATGACCAGTCAAGATCAACGAAGCATTTTATTGGACTAACCGTACCAGACCGAAGACAATTGCGCACTACGGACTGAAATGATAGGTTTTTGTTTCGTTTTGTGCTCAGCGGAAAATATCATCAGAGGGTCAGGGATGATCTCACAAGGAAATATTCGTGTCCCACCTTCCTTTAAACATGCTTACTGATCCCAGCCTTTCGCGATATCTCAGCCTAAGAATCTTTAGGCCATTGATCAACAGAAATGAAGTGCTAGAAACTGTTGCCAGATTTAACATGCGAATCCGAAGAAGTTACTAATTGCCTAATTTTGTTGCGATACAGAATTATAAATTATGAATTATTTTTTCCATATATGCTTGTTAAATAGATAGAACGTCTATACCTGATGCGATATATACAGCCCCTCATAGATGCATAGATCATTAATCCCACCAAGGAGTCAAACGTTTCAACATAATGCCCCTTATAGCCAATGCCAAATTGTTAATCACGCTGGTTAATACACAATTGTTTAAACTTTTAAGTTAAACGCAATTTTCAGTTTATTCTTCTTTAAGTTATTGCATAGAGTGTTTGATTTTATTTTTGTTTTCTCCCGATTGCAAACCGTCTGGCTAAGGACAATTTACTCGAATATTTAATGGTAGTTCATGTATACCTTTGAGCATGGCTTCAAACACCAATTAATCAACGTTTAAAACCATTTAAATCACAGTGTTCAGTACACGTGTCGTGTCTTGCAGTGAATTATAAACATCAACAAGTTACGCTAAATAGGCCACACCAAGCCCTTATGTGGACATAGTCACGGCATACTCTATAAAATAATTGTTACAAATAAGTAAAACCCGAAAATATGAGCGATTTTGTCGAAATTTTCGAATTTGGCCACAATTATGTATCTATAAACTGCATCATAATTTACCCATCAGTAGCCTTTGCACCGTCTCTAAGTAAACATATTAAAATAATTGGTCCGATAATGACGCGGATTGCTATCTCGGAGGACCCCACAAAGCCGATGATCCCCACATGAATGGCACAAATCTCATTACAGAATTGACGCAATTATTGCCTTGATAAAACTCTCGGAATAGATCAGATGAACAGCATTCGAGTGTGATAACGATCCAAGCGAAGCACGTCAAGATGAAGGTCCAAATCGCTGTTGTTTTGTTTGGTCTAATTGCTGTAGCCTTGGTAAGGTTTCTTTGCTTTTTTGTTTATGCTTTTTTCGAACCTTGTATTCTTCGCCAAAAGGGCATAGTTTGGAGTGTGTTACCTGCACGAAGTTTAACTGATGTTAGCAAACATGTTCAAGTACAATTGGCAAAGTAGGCATATATTTTGAATTCTTACTGGCTGAGCAGTTGTCTGCTATCGTATATCAGTTATAAGAGTCATCGTAAAATTATTGACTGACTACAGGTCGGCATGTTAAAGCAAGGTAAAAGCGGTGGTGGTGATTCTGGTAGTGAAGGGTGAATATTTAAGGTTATTTTAGTAATTACTGCACGAATGGAAAGAGGCAGGCTAGTATTGAATTAAACCAAAAACACTGTTGATATTCACTTCCTAAAAGGCACAAATTCATCCATTGCTTTCAGCTTAGGGAGCTGTGACACTTCCCTCAGAAAGTTGGTGAATGTCTGCAAAATTATTTCATATTTAAATGACTTATAATGTACCTTGAATTGCATGGGATTAACGTATACTGAAAAAGTATTTCTTGAATTATGAAAAATCTTGAAAGTTTCTATTTCCAAGCATGAAATAATAGATATTCTATGAATCTGGAAAAACAAAATAGTTTGAAAATCTTCTAGCCAGGACATCGTCAACACCATACACATTGAACGGACTAGGCCCTACAAGGAATATCAACCATTCTTTATATTTATCTTCAAATGTTCTCACTCGCAAATATGGCTTTGGTGCATTCTGAGATCTTCAGCTTAATTGAAATATGGTACCTAAAAATAAAATGGAAATATTCATAAATATATGTAAGATTTGTGTCGGTCATTCGACCATCCGAACTTGAACATAATTATCTCGGCAAGATAGGATCACTTGCTGTAATTCCCAAGCAAATCCTAACGATGATCTGTATGGAGTGGGGTCACCTGTTTACAATGCAACTCTGATCGACAAGTTTGTTTGGAGAGTAGCAATACTATTTTAATTAGCACTGTAGGGATATTGCCTTTCCAACTTTATAAACAAATTTCACAAATGAATGTGCTATTGTCAATGATTGTTGGAATACACCGCCGTCATATAAGTAAAATATCCTTTAACACAGCGTAAAACACAAATGTATGAATTACTATTACTTACTTTTGTTGCCGGGGCATATATGCTTCCGGCCAAGCTTATTGTAGCTTTGTTCATTGAACTGATACAATTGATTATTTCTATTAAATATTCACCCCCTTTTTCGCACAGATTGCTTACTTTTCGTTGAGTTTGCTAATTTTTCAATGTGAATTAATTTCGGATGGTCGATATAATTCACGTATATTTTACGAATGCATTTGACTGTTGAGCATATCTTTAACCCGCATCCCTTGCATCTAACCCTGCTCGACCTATACCCGTGATGCTCATACACCCCTCGAAATTTGGTTGCATTTCAGGCTGACGAGGAGTGCAGGATTTCAGAGGACTGTAACAACCACGACGGACGGGCATTATGCTTTAACAGGGAGTGTCACCGAGATGTGCCCTGTAACAAAGATAATGACTGCTTCTTCTGGGGTAAGTGTCATCATGATTGTTCATTGCTTTTTCAGACAAACTGTGCTGAGTGGTTTTGGTGGCCTGCATTTACTGCTGGCTATTTGGTGCTTAACTCTGAGGGTCGTGGGTTCGATTCCGGACGGGTTTTAAACTGTGCAATTTTCTGGACTGGAATCTGTTCAAACTTAGAAGTGTTATCCAAAAATAACGACAATACTGATACTTCGTACTGTTCTCATCGCTGCTACAGCTACTAGATTGTTACCATTTTACACACCTGCAACCTAGCGCCAATAACAGCCTTGTTATTGACTTTGAGGGTCTGGTATAGTCACGTCATGTGACCTGTGATATTTCACGTAATACTTTCCAAGTTCTGTCTCGTTCTAGCTTAAACGGAAAGTTTCAAAAGATGTCAATTCTCCCTTCACATCCTCCAGCTGTGAACAGGAACACAAAATACGGCTCATAAAAACAGTAATTTAAAATATATATAACGAAAGACTTTTGCCGATATACCATTATAGTAAGTCCATTATAGTAAATAACGTCATGAACAAGCCCTATAAGACAAAATACATAGCACAGTGAAAAAGACAGATTCATTTCCCTAATTTGTACAGATCACACTTGTCTCCCTTTTATTGTTGTGGCGAGAATCGTGTTATAAAGCGCTAGGCCATTCATAAATATAATCGATTCTATATACTTTCTACGTCGAGACATTGACTCTAAGATACACCTGGGCCATCTTGTATTGTACTTCTTTTATTTGCTGGGCTGTGGCATACGTCGTCCCAAATATTGGCGGAAATTAATGCGCGATGGCCTGGCGTAGCCAGCGTGAGTCTCGTCCACTCTCGGGATTGGCGCTAGGTATGCCTAGGACGGCCGCTCTGTTGAATACTATAAACGTTATGTAATGTTATAAGTTCATTATGATAGGTATTGCTCTTGTAATAATTACATAAAGTGCGTCTAAAGTCCAAGGCCTTTAAAGAACCTTACGAAATTTCAGTTGTTAATTTGTGTTTCATCCACTGTTATTTTCACTTTTCATACTCAATTGTGATCGCAAAAAAAATTTATTTTCCATAGCCGTAAAGTTTGATCCACTTACCCTTTCTAAAGCGTTCGTTGGGGGAAGCCAAATTTTCTCAAGGTCCAAGTTTGCCACGTTGTGATAGGGGAATTTTGATAGACTGACCAAAGCAGTTACGACTGGTCATCCGAGGCAAACCTCATAATATAAACACAGCCGAATAACTCCTCAGTCGACAGGGCCGGTGGTTGGAGGGAGATTCCCGTTGCCCGGGGGCTTTCAGGGCCAAAATGGAACAGGAAGCCGATCTGTTTGTGATGACTTTGCATTGCCCTGTGAATGTCCTGTATTTGTCCCGTGAAGTTTTTGTTTTGTTACCAGTGGTGTTGGGGTGGTTTCTTTCCTCCATTGGGCTGGCACACCACCATATGAGTGAATTAACCTTAAACACGGCGTCAAACCCCAATCAAACAAACAAACAAACCTCAGATGACAGTCTGCATGCAAAAGAGTCTACCTAATTACTAATCAATTACCTAATATAACACACTGATCATAGTTCATGACTCAAATAGTTCGTCTCGTTATTAAAAAGTTAAATCAAGTAAAACCCAAGATGGCAGTTGAGGATTTTTTTTTAGAACTATATTCAATATTATAACAAAGCGGAAATATAGCATTATTTTCCTGATGCCATGTCGGGGATGTAGGCCTACTCGAACGGTAAATAACCATAATAGAAGGCCTACCATACCATAAACACGGAAGTGTTTTTTCCGTCGAAACAAAAATCTTCTTTCAGTGTTAAAGTATGCCATTTATGGCTGTGCGTGAAATATACTGCTCTTAATCAGGGGGCTCCTTTGTGTATCTAATGTATTTTAACTTGTTTTAATGTTTTCGTTGTAGCTGCCGCAGACGTTGCTATGGGACACCCACACCCAAAATGTTACGACGTGACGGAAGTGAAGCGGGCACCTGGCTACGGCACATGCGTACTGCAGGAGCATGCCAGTAAGTATATGCGACAGTTATATATTGTTACCAGTATTTATTTATGTAATTTATATATTCTATCCTAATGTTGCTATTATCTTATTCAAAGCATATGTGAAATTTAGTGTGTTATTTTCTTCATGAACCAATTATAAGTTCATTTGTGACTTTAATACAACTAGAGTATGGAAAACTCCAAAAAGTGATGAACAATTCATATTGAACATATATTTCGGTTTATTTAAACCACAGTTAACACCACTGAAGAAAATTTAGAATAACAAAATTTATAGTGAAGATTAATTTTTTAAAACTTTTTGATTGGTCGCCATACTCTACTATGTAAAACTTTAACAAATGTTCGAATTAAAATATATATACGCGATGCGGTCTGTGTTTAGCGATAAGTGAATATCAACCGCTGCTTAATTACTAACAATAATTAATTATCATAAAAGTTTACGTTTTTTGTTTTATATAAATAATATAAGTGTTGAAATAAACATTAATATCTATGTTCATTACAGGTGGTAAATATGGTCGTATCCCAGGCGATGACGTAGCCGCTTTGGATGAGATATAAGAAAGGAGACCGTGATAAGACTGAGGCAGTGGCAGTTCTTCTTTTGTTAAAATCAAAATTAATTGAAAATCATTTAATCTTATTACAGCTATAATACTACAAGACAAAACTGTGATAAATACAATATAGGGTAGATATTAATACTTTATGTTTGTTAATAATACAACTCTATCGTGCTATGGGTTTAAACCATGTCCCCAGGCAAATTAGCAAAATTACATGTACAACAGTTTCTCTTGTTTTATGATTCGTCAATTTTTTGTAGAATTCCATGATATTCGTTTAGATATTAAACACGATTTCACGCATTTTCCCGTTAAACAAATGTATTAAAAAGGACGAATAAAACGCCTCAGAATTCACAGACTGTTGTTACTTGCCTTTCACATGTCCAAGATGATATGTCAGTTATAATGTTAAAATACAACTGGCTTGGTGTGGAAAATGGGCCGTGAACATAAAGAACGATTGGTAGAATCATTCTCACTATAGCCATCGCCCGTATATATATATCCTTTACACCACCTAATATACATCGGAATAGAAGCCCAATTCTTATTAGTTAGGATAAAGAGTTCATTCAAAAGTCGCTGTAGTTGACTCTAGTTAACTCAGCCTTTTCCGTCTATGATGGCAAGGTAGGAAAGGAAGGGAGGCTTGATTCGACGAACTTCTTTTCCGGCTTGCCTCGGCAAGATGGAATTCTTCTTGCCCAACTTGCCTCGGCAAGATGATAAAGAAGATCGTCGAATCAAACCTGTCTTTTCTCCTACCTTGCTTCAATACACAGAAAATTCTGAGTTAACTAGAGTCAACTACAGCGACTTTTGAATAAACTCTTTACCATACCCAATAAGAATGGAGCTTTCATTCGGCAGTAAAAAGCGGTTTAAACAGAGCATGACGACTGTGTTATACATGTAGATACACACACACGATCTTGGTCTCCTTAACGTTTCTAGAGATCCTCACAGACACGTTAATATAAGGGTTCACAGTGCCGAGAATAAGCCCCACCTCCTTCCGTTTCGAACCCAAAAAGCACCATATATGACAAACTGTTTACCACGTATCGTCAATTAAGTTAAACTTAGAGCGAGGCAAATTCCGTAAGGGAACGCTAAAAACATAATTTATGGTCAGCTGTAATACAGTGTATTTACAGCGGCGCGACGATTGTTTGTTATCGACTTTGATATGTCAACGTCTTTCTGATTGGCTGCTTGTTTCTATAATAGTCCAATTAAACTTTTGCCTAATGTTCGCCGGGAATTTCAGCAAAGTAAAATGTAATGGTCTCCTATTTCGAGTTTTGTCCCTTTCAATGGGAAGATGCGTTGTATGGACTCTTACTAAGGAGCGTCCGTTACTCGATGATTGCAGGAACATTATTTGCCTTGAAACATCCCCTTAAAACCCACTATTAGCCGTATCTTGTCGGAATATTCATACAGATACAGATTTTTTTCCCAACAACATTGATTTCCAGACAGCCAGTTAAAAGTCTGCGGTCTGAGTTACGAAAATATCATATAGAGTATGACCTAATTGATTTTCTCTAGAATCCCATTTTTCTGATAAACTTCGGAAAAAACATTGCCTTTAGACAACGGAAACAAACATAAGGGATTTGTGAATATCAGTAGTCACCAACGTTTCTGCTTAGATGTACACCTACTTCTTAGTTGTTATTGATCAACACTGTCTGTGTGAATTCTGATTTCCCGTTGAAGTGTTGATTGATTTATTGGCTTTTCACACTGGTGATATCATCATTGCACTGGGATTATACATCATGCATAAAATCACCGTGTGTATGTCTGTTCCCGTTTATTCCCTTCACTACCAGCTTCCGTAAGAGATGACCCGTGGTCTAGCGATAAACACGCGCGCTTACTTATCTTTCTTCGATGACAATCGCGGTTTTTCAAGAGGTTCCCTATCGGTTTCCCATCCAGTTGAAGCAAGAGGTACAGAGTGCCATGGACAACAGACGAGGAAAAGATGGGCAGACGTAATATGCATAACTATGTTAAACTATATATATCAAAATATTCGATCAACATCAAATAGCTTTTTTTTTTATTAAATCCCGATTTTTTGAGTGAATACAACATAAAACAAGTGCAGGGTAATGTAAAAGAAAAAAAAAATTGTTGTACTCAGAATTAGGCATTCTTTTAATATTTATAAAGCCAGCCAGGCTCAACTGGTGTGTAAAACACTTGTTAAGTTTTTGGTCTGTTGTTGTCATTTGTGGTAATGGATAAATCTATTTTTGTTTAAATATAACAAACAATTATAGATATAATAGATATCACGCCAATTAAGATTTTCCCGCCAAGAGTGTGGCGTTTGAAGCTTCAATCTTCTGACCTATCACATGTGTTAGATTTTTTCGCCATTTGAAATTGATTTTTATCGCTAAATTATAAATTAAATATCGAAATCGAAAACAACACTTCAATCTTTGGTTTTTAAGACATGCTTCGTGAGATGAAAATAAGTTTTATTAATGCTTGTGGACATTTAACGGTGACCTTTATAATTATATTACGCAAAGTTTATCAACCTTACATTCATAAATATTCAGCCACAAAAATTTCACGATTTCAAAAGATTATATAAGGTTCACGGCCACAGGATGTTAGTAATCACAGTGCGGTTACCCAGTCCTGTCTCTCGTCATGTCGATACATTGAAATGAATGCTCGCATATGATAAGATCTAAACAACAAGCTATCCTCTTCGCAATAGATTTAGACTATTAAACACATCAAATACTATTAAACGTCCTGACTGACTTGTTGAAGGGGCGTCAGTACTATCAAATGTCCAGACTGACTTGTTAAGATTAAGGGGCGAAAATACTATTAAATGTCCAGACTGACTCGCTGCGTTAAAAGGACGCCGATAGTATTAACCGTCCATACTTACTTGTTGGGGTTAAGGGGTGAAAATACTATTAAACGTCCAGACTGACTTGCAGCGTTAAAAGGACGCTGATAGTATTAAACGTCCAGACTGACTTGTTGGGATAAGGGGCGCCAATACTATTAAATGTCCAGACTGACTTGTTGGGATAAGGGGCGCCAATACTATTAAATGTCCAGACTGACTCGCAGCGTTAAAAGGACGCCCATAGTATTAACCGTCTAGGCTGACATGTTGGGTTAAGGGGTGAAAATACTATTGACCGTCCAGACTGATTTGTTTGGGTTAAAGGGTGCGAATACTATTAAATGTGAAGACTGACTTGTTGGGATAAGGGGCGCCAATACTATTGACCGTCCAGACTGACTTGTTCGGGTTAAAGGGTGCGAATACTGTTAAATGTGAAGACTGACTTGTTGGGATAAGGGGCGCCAATACT
>JARFOD010103467.1:0-16237 GCA_031763545.1 Mopalia muscosa
ATCTCTAGTGAATAATATTGGTCAACATTAAATAATCCAGGTAATTGTACGCTTTATTGATAAGTCAATTTAGTTCCACCATAGAGGTATAGCAGAAGGAGTAACAACTCTGCCACTTCAAAGTGTACAATGATCAATTCCGCCGGATGACTCACGGTTGAATTCTTCACGGTCCACTGAACATTAAAATCCCATGGTGCATGTTTGATTAGGTGTTAATCTGTTAACAACATGACAGTTAGTGTCAACAAGCAAAACAATGTGTGGTGCGATAATCCTTTTCATACTAACTAGGCTGGTTCTAATCACGTTTCGATTAGCTCCAGGGGGTAAATAGTGTATACGTTAACAATTAGCAAACATTAGTGGCAATCAAAGGAAACACAAGAACACTGGGTTTTATAACGAATATATATCTGGACTGGTTTAACCGCAGAAGAAAGATATAATCTAACAAAGATCACAATTCACTCTAATTCATGGTGTAGGAATAGACTCTCGCTGAAATGCAGAAATTATTCAAACTGCAACTCTAAAATGCTGAATTTAAAGATTTTAGCCGATTTCCCAATGTTAATCAAATAGGTCAATTTTCTGTTTTTAAATAGCCGATTTTACTCAAACTGTGTCACAGTCGCACAATTAGCCAATTACAGTAGAATAGATCATTCAAATATGAAATGATAAGCAAATTTTGGGAAATCCTTCTAATGCGGAAATATGTGTAAACTGACAAAAACTGTAAAACTTCTTGTACAAAATAATATTTTAAGATCATTATAATTACAAAACTTTTAGTCACTTTTATCTGAGCATCTTACGTCCAGATAGTGTGAAAGGTACAGTTTACGAAATGTGTAAATGCGCAGAAAACAAATCTATCCCCTTTGGTACATTTGTTTTGGGCATATAGGGTGTTGCCCTTCCGCTGACAAAACTGACAATGTATATCTCATGATTCTTTTCTGTCAGAAGTGATCAGTGAACATCAAAGCAAAGCTCAGGCCTTCAAATTTATTCAGCTTTCAATAGAACAGCGGGATAGTCTTGCACAGTCACCTGTCCCGACCAGCGAGTTGTTACTCCTTTTGCTATAAGCTTACCTCCATGGTTCCATTGATCTCAGACACTTTCATCTTAAACAGTAATAGCTTTAAAGTCAGTTGTAAAATACTTGTGCGAAAAAGAATTATTACAATATACTAAAACCCATTTTGGGAACAAATATTTCCATCCAAAATTCAGATAAAGAATAAAGCTTGAACATTCAATAAGCAAACAGCTTATAGACAAATGAATAACCGCTTAACATGGTAGATGTATTGCTTTGGTGCACTGTTTTTTTTTTTTTACATTGTTTATTAGCTAGCCATCTGAGCTAGATAAAATGAAGTTTACTATATAGTCTTATCAACATTTGGGGTTTTTGGTTACTCCCTATCTCACTCAGATCTGAATTGTCAGCCCAAAATTTCATTAGCTCTTCTGACAAAAGTTCTTATTGGTAGTTTCTCATGTTTAAAGTTTTGAGAATACTTAGTTTTGCTGCCAAAACAAAAATCGCCAGTTAACAAATTTGTATTTTGTTGCATTATTTAACAAAAGAGTTTGAACTGTGGAAGAATTAACTATATAAGTGAAATGAACTATGTTCAAAAGTCAAAAGATTTTCTGTTTCTATTTTCCAATGTCTTTTACACTATTTTCTTGTTTACAACTTTCAATAAGACTTTTTAGACTGAGAAATAAAGTTAATATTTATTTTTTCTTTTCTAGTAAATATAGATAAAATCTGTGAAGATGTGAACCCTAGGGATGTCATTTCCTACTCATCATTTTCGTGAATCTATCCATCCGCATGTTTCTGGACGTCAGAGATTTGCTGACTATGGTAGCTTTGGGGGACTCAGTGTTGAAGAGCATGGGGCAGAAGTCAAGTTTACAGCCAACAAACTCCATGTACAGCCTGGAGAGAAAAGATATGCAGCATACCATCCTTCCTTGCCTCTTTTACCTTCTCCGGCTCTAGGTATGATTATCTCGATGATCTCTGACACACATTTCGAAAATGGCTTTGCATCCTACAATAATCATACACACCCATGTATGCAAAATTGAATATGTTTGTTCCTTCCAATTTTCTTTTTGCTTTTTTTTTAAATTGAAGTTGACATGAGAAACGTTGATTTAACAACAGCAGACCTGCCTACCCAGGATATTCTGGAGTATTTTGTACAGATTATACATAATTAATGTTTAATATGCCAAAAGGTCATCAAAATAGATACAAAATATATTATTCTATACCATGCTCTAACACAAAAATACACAATATGTTTAGAAAATACCCCTAAAAAACTCATTCTTTATACATAAATGTCTTCTAGTTCTAGGGTAGACAGGTCTGCAACCATACATTGGTGAATTTGGTGGTTGTACATATATATATTAATAGCAAATTTACTGCGCTGTTGTTATATAGAAGAAATGTTTAATAACATAACAAGTAACCCTAATTTAACATATTTATTGTAAAGTCACTTCAAAATTCTTTAAAGATGCTACAGCTTTAACAAACAGGGATTGTATTTTTCCTGTACATGATAATATAGTAGTGCTGATAAGATGAAGTAGTCATTGTCATGTGTAAACATTATTTCTGTACATGATAATATAATAATCCTAATCAGATGAAGTAGTCAGTCGTATAACTCAAATACCAATAATTTCCAAAATATGCTCCAGTATTTTTGTCAGATGTTAATCAAATGCATAGTTTATATACTGTATTTCAAAAATCATGCATCAAAGTCAAATTTAATTTGTATTTGTTTATTTTGTTATAGCTACGTTTCCCTTTAAAGATCGTATCTCTGGTCAGCGCCTAGAAAGGAAAAAGAAAATCAAGACCTTTATATACAACATGATAAACTATCGCAAGTATAGTAGAAGAGCTAGAAGTGCCTGGGTAAGACATTGCACTTCATAGCACCTTTCTGACTTCACATTCAATACAATCCTGGGACAACCCAAATTTTCATCCAAGTAAAGGCAGTAAATCACTGGCACAGAGTCCCTAAATAAGCATATTTCTTCTGAGATGTTACCCACAAGTGTGTTTTATTGTTTGGGTTATTTTGATAACCTGGTTCGGGCAATATATATTTATAGCGGAGCAGGAAAGTTTTGCTTGCCTCCACGGCACCGAGGTTTGAACTCGGGGTATCTAACCTGAATGTCCATCCAAGTAAAGGCATAGATATGAACATGGGCTGCATATGATTGAAATAATTATCAGTATGACAAATAAACAGCAGTCGGATAAATGTATTGTTTTGTTTATTAGACTGTGGTTTGATATCTTCCTCAAGAATATTTCACCCTTACATGATGACGGATTGAAACTTGTTAATCAGGCTTACTCAAATACTGTGTAAAACTCAGACTAAACCTTTTAAAAAACACTACTGAGATTTCCATTATCACCTCCTGTGACTGACAGTGACTCTCTCATTGGGTGATTTAAACCCGTGAATGGTACATTACCAGAGCACCAATTAATAAATTTGTGATATGAATCATATGATGAGGAGAAATGTCTGGACTTCTGCAATCCAGACATCTCAGTGGAACATGACGCACCATTTCAATTTTTCTTTTTTTAACATGCGAGTTAAACTTTGCTAGTTTAACCACTGCGAAAAAGATACTTTAATAAAATGATATAGAAAACAAAACTGAAATAAAAAAGTACAGTTTGATGCACATACACAGTGAAAAATTAACTCTATTACTCTTTAAGAAGGTTGTCCAGGGAGCTTTCTGTTGCACTGGTGCTTTCTGAGCTTAAATGAAACAGGAAGGGGATGTGTATTTTTTTGTACCGTAATATTTTTGTGTGTTGCCAATTGTGTTGCGGATGGTTTCCTTCACCCATTAGACTGGCACATCCTAAGTATAGCAGTTAAACCCCAATCAAACAAACAATTAACTCTTTAATCTCATTTGATTTGAAAAGGACGATGACCAATCACTAAGTGACCATGCTAAGAGAAATGGAAAAATAATAAGAGAGATCAAATCTGATTTAGAGACAGCTATTGCAGACGATGATCTAGAGGCTCAGTTAATAGCGCAGGAAAAGCTCCTGGCCATACCATGGTGTAAACCAGTTATAGAAGAATATAAGGAAATAGGCAGCCTGCACTACCTCGAGGTAGGTATGCCTGTTGATGGTCATTTTCAAGGGGGGTACATGTCTATCTCTTTTCCTGATGTCTTTGTATGAAGAATTTTTATAACATCACCAATAACCAGATAATTTCATCATGTTTTTTTCAATGTTATTTAGCAGTAAGCCATGAAAATTCCTTTGATAGAATTGGTTCTTGATACGTATAGTTAGTTTGTGATATTATGGTTCTTTTGATTTAGTATGGGTCTTGTGTAATATCTTGAAGGGTCAGAAAGTATCAGTGTATCATGTGCACTATTTCAGTTGAATTATAGGCTTGCATAATGGCCAAAGCATACAGCATTTAAGCGTGGTAAATTGAATTCCTTTTTTGATAAATTACTTTGTTTAACTTTTAATAATAGACTTTATTTAAGCACAGACAAACTATCTGAACAAAGTAAATTTAATACGCATTTGTTATTTAAAAATTTAAAATTCTTTCTGTTAGTACTTGACTTTGAAACACCAATTACTCCTTATTAATTATTATTAACTTATACATGTTTTTGTAGAATTCAAACTGGGCTTATACAGGAGGTTGTGTTGCGAGTGGTTCCAATGAGAATAGTCATATACTGGTACATGCATCTGGAATTGAATGGGATGAAATATGTATCCTTTGATAGCAGTAACTCCTGAAATTCCAGAATTTGTCAGGTGGTTGGTTAGACCTTCATGCACCCATGTGCTCTTCACCCATTCACCCATTAGGCTGGCACTCCCCCCATATGAGTAATCTTTCTAACATGTAAGTATGCCATGAATACCCAATCAAATGAACAAAATTAAAAAAGTGTTTCATACAACTATTGATTAACCAAACATAATTATGTTTTGCTGAGGGCCATTTGTAAGCCCTTAAATGTAATGTGCACATTATCTCAGATGTGAAACAGTCTTCACCATGATGACATGCATATTCTCTTATCAACTGATAAACATGGGATAGAGATTTCACACTTTTCATCGGCTTGGGTTCAGAAAAAAATGTACTAGTAAACTAGATTAACATTGAAATAGATTCATGTTATGCTTTGAAATAGATTCATGTTAAAGGGTACATTCATGCTGTCGTTAATGTCATTTCAACCTTGGTGGCGGGCGGTTGGAGGGAGCTTCATGTTGCCCTGGTGCTCTCAGAGCTAAAGTGGAACAGAAAGCCGATGTTTTTGTGGTTCTGTCTTGCGTCCTGTATTTGTCCCGTCCTGTCTTTGTTTGTTGCCAGTGGTGTTGAGGGTGGTTTCCTTCACCCATTTGGCTGGCACATCGTCATATAAGTGAAATACCCTTGAGTACGACGTTAAAGCCCAATTAAACAAACAAAACCATTGAACTGGCGCACCATCGTTTAAGCAAAATTTGCCCTTTAAGGCAGGGAGCTCTCATTATCCCTACTGGCAGCTTTCTTTGGTAAAAAAAAAATATATTAATATAAAAATTATAATTTATGCGACAGTTAAAACCCAAAGAAACAGGTGCATTAATTAAGTTTAAAATCAAAAGAAAAAGTTACCATAAAAATTTTGCCTATCAAGATTGAAGCCAGAAATAAAACCTTATATAAGATTATCTTTTGACATGGTTGAATTTACTGTGCGTACAGACACCTGCTACCTGTTAATAAACTAATTAAGAAAGCCTTCAGGTGTTTAAGTAATGAGCTAATTAAAAACAGCTTAGGTGAAATATATACTTGTAATTCCCGACAAAAAGGCTCCAACAAAAACATTTTAGTGTAAGATTAAATCAGCGTCAATCTCATTACATTTATGTATTATAGAGTCACGATTTGACAGGAGTTGTAGCTGCCGTTTGGTTAGTGGCTCACAAATTAGATAGATATATATGATCGTCAGATTCATCGTGATGTAGATCCTCCAAATTAATCACACCGGCACAGAGATGTCAACTTATTAAAACCGATGAATAATCTCATGTTCTATATAGACACACGCCCTGTGAGTGAGCGGGTGGGCCATTGCCTTGCAGAATACTCCCTCGGCTTCCTCGGTCGATCGTGAGAGGCGAGAAAAGAGGTTGCTTTCTGTTGCCCTAGTGTTCGCAGAGCTAAAGGGTAACGGGAAGCAGATTTGTTTGCGATGTTCTGTATTTGTGTTCGTCGTCATATAAGTGAAATACCCTTGAGTACGACGTTAAACACCAATCAAACAAACTAAACTAAAGTAGGAGGTGTTACTGCATGTTGCTACTCAGATTGTCCTTTTTGTTGTAATAGATGTGGAATACATTAGTCTGTCTGTGTGGGCTGGACTCCCCTACCGATTCCAGCTCCCATGTGATTAATAGGTTGAGATGCCTATATAGTATGGCGACCACTAACCTCTTGTTGCGGTAGAAAGCAATCACAGCTGGGTTTATACATTGCACAACCACAACGTACATTCCTTTTTTTTTTGCGAAAAAGTTATTTATGAGGCGGTTTAAACATCTTCTCTGTCTGGGTAAAATTCCTCAGATCATGGAGTTGTTCTTTGGACTGAGAGGCCAGCACAGGTGTATGCCTTGATGGTTAGATCGGTTTGAGATGATTTTGCTGCTGTTTGTTATCTCAAATAAATGTTACATAAATATAGGTATTGTAGACTAAACACCGACGGATAGATACGTAAAGCAAGACAGGCGATCTGGCGTACATCGTGTAATGTACACTGATTGGTGTGTGTAGATCTACCACAGTAACTTGTACTTAGCTGGCATTCTAAAAAAAAGTATCGATTCTAATTCCTGCGTCGAGACATCGACTCTAAGATTCATCCGTGCCGCTTTGTTTTGTACATTTTTATTTGCTGACCTGTGGCTACATCACCCCAAATATTGGCAGAAATTAATGCGCGATGGCCTGGTATAGCGTACGAGCGTTGTCTTAGTTGTTGTCCAGTAAAGAAAGTATCGGAAGAATACGATTGTATAGCTGGTAACCGACTATTTTCGTTAGGCCTCCCTTGATAATTCGGCTGGTCCTGCTAGCCAGCGACCCGAGTTCGAATCACTATGCAGGCAACATTATACTGAAAAAATATATATTTCCCAGATCAAGATTTTCAGGATAACGCAAACACATTTTGGGCAATATCTCGATAAAAGCCCCTAATTTAGTGACCCTGTGCCAGTGCCGCCTTCCAGTGTTGGCCGCCCCTGTTTGGAAGAAAATTTGTATTCGTTCTACGGTGAATCTATGTAGCCCAAGTGGTTAGAGGGCTAGCCCTGTTACCAAACGAACCAATTTCTACTCCCAGTTGAGACAACCAATTTTACATTTGTCTTCCATAAAAATATTTAAACTTTACTCCAAATTTAAATGGTGTTTAAATATTATAGGCCAACTCCTTGTAGCCGATAAACGATAACACTACAAGGAAATACTGACTGCCAATATCAGATTCTTGTTTTTAACTAACATTTGACTCCACTGAGATTGAACAGAGCACAGACATAGAAACCTAAGGAAGATTTGGCAATCTTACACATTCCCGACTGCATGTTGTAGAAGAGTAAAGCAGGTGTATCAGACGAAGATCGAGATGGTCGGTAACTCAGACAAACGTTGACGGCACATCCTTATCGTGGAGTTGTTACTTGTAATTGACTGAGAGATAGCGTAACATTTGGTCTTTGTTGAAAGAAGGCATATTTATGCCACTCATCCCAGTCATTTGGGTCATCACAAGAAGTTGAGTATTAATTGCCTTTCAAATGTGTTGTCAAATAGATGTTCATCGTGATGACAGACATATACAAGGTCAGCCACCGGTTTGATTTACTGACTGGACTCACTGACTGGACTCGAATAGTTTGCGAGCCGCGACCGTGGCTTAGTGGTTATAGCTTGTGCAATTACTAATCCTACTCCCATTTACCATTAAAGGGATGGGTCCACCTGTCGATCATCAGGTATATGAGTGAGTCATATGAAGTGGAGTGTAAGAGTAATAAAATCGTAAGAGTTTTTTTTTTGTCGTGTTAATTTGTGAAAGTGACCTCAGAATTGTTAGGTCGAGGGCAATGCTTATTTTATCCAAAGAAAAGCTCATCAAGGCTTACGTTATCTTTATAAATATCCGATGTTAAATTAAGTTTCTTTTGTCTTGTATGGCACATTTGTTTTATGAAATTCTCGACTACTGAAATCTTTGTATCCTTTCTCTATCTTTCTAGCTGTCTTGAAATTATGACGGCATAGCAAAATTTGGAATCCGCCTGACCATGTGACATAGTCGAAATAATTTAAGCCTTATAGTACCTCTTCTCGCATAAGGTCGCAAGAGTCACAGCCACTAGAGGAACACTGCCAATGACATTAGATGGGAAACATTTTAAATGCTAGGGAGTAGTGATGTTCCGAATAACATTGCAGCTTACATGTGTAGATTTGTATTCATTGTTTTGTAATAGGTTCACCTGGGTGTGTTTTCTGTTATATCTGCCAAATGCAACAGGCAATGTATGTATAACCTCGATGCTACTGTCCTTTCTTGAGAACAAATTCCTTCTCAAATGGCTTAACTGACACATTCGGCCTAAAGCATGGCTTCAGCTGCTACCGACATACGTTTAACATACATGAATTGTAGACAAACATTATCTTTATATTTTGAATAAATGAGAAAAGAAACATTTGCTTGCCGCCACGAGATTCAACGTAATACCGACTGAACTACAGAAGTTCATGAGTCCCGAATTCTAACCCAACGAAAACGGCCATTATACAAAGCACGGAGACAGAGACGCTAAATTAGCAGATTTTGGTTGAGTAAACCCGAAAGCCTGGTTCTTGCATACATACACACATATATATATGTTGAATAAATGAAGTGAGAACAATTTATTTGCCTCCTGCAACGAGATTCCAGCCCGGGACCTTCAGGTTACAGGCCCAACACTGCCGACTGAACTTTGTATAATCAGGCTTGCGTTGTTCAATACAGATGCTTTATGTTTGTGTCAAAACAAAGTAAACGTACAGCTCAATTCTGTCTGTAAAAGTCAGACGGAATAGTGCGGTTGTTCTCTCTGATATTCTGTGTTTAACAGATGTTCAGATGCCACGGACATTCTTCAGCGTTTTGTCACCGTGACCGTGGTGTAATAATGTTTGGGAGCGCTGGTCATTGAGCTCCTCGTCCCTGTTTATACTTTGTAATGTCATCAAACAGTTTTTCTCTCTCTCGCGTGGACGAGTGGTCACAGGTGAGGCAAAGGATTTACTGCGATCAGTTGCCCCAGCTAACACTCTTTAGCCGACCCTTACAATGTTCCGCTGTGTGTGTTTGTCCTCACCTGACCGACTGTGATTAGAGGGATTTCATCGTCAAAGACAAATTCTGGCCCCGCTATTGTCCCGTCTATTTCCCTGTGTTTATTGATCCTGCCTGGGTTGTGTGAACCACTCCTTGTTGGCCTGGTCGGTGGCTTCGTCCGAGGATCGGCTACTGCCTCACTTCGATTGATCAAGCGAATGGAGTATACATATATTCATGAAAATCCACGCTGTTATACCTGGTTATTGGCTGACAGAAAACAACAGTCTTGACTGTGAGTATAGTTTGCATTGGAGTCCTAGACCAGTGGTTGTATCTTTCAACCTAGCAAGGCTGGTGTATATGGAGACTTAATTTACGTTTCTTTAAGATTCATAAGTGTCACAACCATTAGCTCATCACCCGCGATTAAGGCGACTGTCCAAAGGCAAAGTACAAATCAAGTTTTGAGTTAATATTTGCCCGATTCTTGTGCCCGTCATTTGGTGATTACTCATTACATAAATGCTCCTTGTGATGTATTGGGTGCTTTGGTTGTAAACCCTATATTGAGACAAACTTGTTTCGTTTAAAGGAGTCACATTGTTCATATTGTAAGGAGACTGCTTGTAGTTTGAAATTTCGAAATTTTTGCTGTGAAATTCAAATCGTTTATATTGTCTGTATTTTCCACATAACGCGGATAGTCTTTACATATCTGTTTACGTTGAGAAGCGTTTTTGTGGGTACCAATTTTCTAGAACCTTGATTCTTGCGTAGTTACAAATCGCCATGTTGGCTTTTCTGCTTGCTTTGTTTTTAGTTATCTTCAACCAAATACTCAATGGGTCCGCGGCTTAGTGGTTAATGAGTGCGCTTTCTTAGCCTACTTCGGTGTACCGTTCACAGGATCGAGTCAGTCTGTCGACCCCTCAGGTATATGAGTAAGCCTGTAGCACCGGCAATCCCTGGGTGGTTTTACGCGGTGTCCTCCCTGTTTTCCTCACTGTTTTCCACTGTAATCAGGCAAGGAACCGTGTGAAATGGACAATCCCCTTGAGTATGACGTTAACCATTAAACCAAACAAACACACAAACCAAATACTCAGGTTATGTGTTATTACCATAAATATATAATTCACTTTAAGTTTCCCACCAATCATGCACAAGCAAAAAGATTCTGTCACGTTCGGTATACGGCGTCATCGAGACACCAACCAGAAAGACAAAAGCACACACATACAAGGCGTTCGGTCGCATAGTGTTAGCCAGAGTAATGTCCTGGTGTCTTTGAGACGCCTAAGAAGCCATTTGAGACATCCTGTTTTCAGTCAAATTTAACATAGGAAAAATATGGAACAGTAAAATAAGACAACCTATTTCTGTAAAAATTTTGATTTGATTTCTATGGCGTACAGTATGCGCAGTTTAGCGAAACCCACTCTTCTCTCTTGTGACGTTTCATAGTATACAGCTAGATAAACAAGCCGTAAACGCAGAACCATGTATGTTAAACGCGTGGTCGTATTTACACTGTAAGCAAACGTTCTATCAATGTTATGTGTATTGATTACTATGTGTGTTTACTCTACCTTGCAATGGCGATGAAGTATTATACAGAAATCACAACAATAAATACAACAATAATGCCTGTAAAATAAATCCTTTATATTTTCTCTGTTTTTAAATTAAATAGAAACAAAACTCAACATAATAGGGATGCCAATGTACTTTAACAAGGAAACACAGTTCTTAGTAGTTGTCTACACTGCCTTAGTTATTAGTAAGCGGTTATTTATTTTGCTTTACTTCCATGATTTGAAGAAATCCCATTAACTCTGAGGTGTTAATATGGTCTTGATCTGTAGGTAAAGTTGGTAACTGGTTTCCTCGAAAATTCCTTACAATTATAACATCAGTGTACTTGTCTTGTAACGTTTTTATTTAAACACATGATCAACCTTTTTTTGTTAACAAACCATTTCGTCAACAGTCTCTCTTGTACTGTGTTACGTCTTCTCGCCGACATGGGTAAATTGGTTTTCATCTCAAATATCGGTTAGGGGGGATATTTCAGGGGCTGTTGTCTAGAAAACAGCTTCGCTTGTCTGAGCTTCAATGGAACCGTAAAATCATAAGATCGTATTTCTTGTACAGATCTGCAGTCCTGTGGAGTTTATTACATCATCTACATCCCTTGAATATCCTGCTGGTCTGTTTGTCAGCAACCATGCAACTTAATATTTTCTGTGCTGTTTCTAATTTTTCTCCTCCCTTGCCGCTAATGACAGCTTGTTTGAAAAGTACCAATTCAGCTTTCTTCACTTCGCACTGGAGGAAGAATAATCTTACAACATGACAAAAAAAAGTTTATCCCCGTATCAGTGTAAATTACCGTGGGAACGCATTGCCGACATCTAAGTGAAATACATATACCGATTCCTGCCAACGATAATCCTGGTTAATTATCTGAAATTGGGATTTTAAATAAATTTCATTTAACGCCAAACAAATAAACAAAATAAACGAATTACGCAGCCGCTGTTTCACTTTGCGTTAATTACATAATTGCATGGGGTTAGCTGAGTGCCAATCTTTTTTGCGTTGTGCTAGGCTTGAAATAGTTGTTCATGCTCACATTTCGGTAAGGCCTTTGATTAAGTTCCTTATCTTTTACCCTTAAAAAACTCAAATAGTATGGAATAAACAGAACATTGATTAACTGTTGCCACTCATATTTGAAAATTCGACCTTGTGGTAATATATATTCATAAATCCAGTTGGTGTCATCTCTCATCTGGGGTACATCAAGGGTTCTTATTGGGGTCCCTATTCTTTATTTTGTACATCGATGATCTACCTTCCATACTACCGTGCCAAAATATTCTGCCAATCCCAATCTGATAGGGTTGATTTCAAAAGAGATTGAAACAGACTTGTAGAATTGTGTGAAAAGTGAAAGCTATTCCTTAATGTCAATAACTTTTTAAATATTCAATGAATTATGATTTACATGTAAGGTTAAGAACAAAGCGCTTCGTTTGTGGGCTTTATTAAAAGGCACTGTAGTGTAAAGTATTTAACTGCTCTAAAAGCATCAAATCTTTATATCGTTCAATGATCAGATGTATCCAAGAACATTATTCGCCTGTTTTTGCATATATTGAACAAATTGAAAGTGTACAAAAGAGATTCATCAGATACTTCTGTAAAAAAAAAAATAAAATAAAAAATTGACTACTTTTTTGACAGCTATGCCAGGCGTTATTCACTTTAGTCATTTTTATTTAGCAGCTTTAGAAAGTAGAGGGAAATGTCACTAATTTTTAAACCTGCATAAATGTTTAAATGGAGCTATCAACTGTTTATACCTAACGAGTCAAATCAAAAGTAATGTACCTAAACCTGTGTTACGAAGTCAAACTATCTGTTAACCTGGTTTATGTATAGAATAAATGTTCGGTAAAGCTGCTTTCAACCGTCTACACACAATCTATACAATCTCATTTACTGAGCAGGATGTTTATATTTTAACCACATAAAACAGCAAGTTTTAAAAACCAAATCGGATTAACCTTTCTTTATGTCTGTAAACTCTTTGTGTTTTATTTGCTATCATCAGTTTATCATTAATATATAAATATATACGCAATTTTTTTCGCTATTCATTTTCTAAAAAGATAAATACTTTTATCTTTCAATTTATTGCCTTAATTTATTATCTTTGTTGATATTGTTATCTGTCCTGTAGATGGGCCCTAGGGTTGTATTGGATTGAACTTAATCCTATCAAATCATTGGTGTAAGTTCTCATATAGCAAATTTGTCAAGAATATCATTATTTATGTGTCCTGTTAGGTTTTCTTTTCCTTTTTTTCTCTCCCGCCGCTTATCAGCTAGCATAGTTCTCCTCCGTGGCCGTTTTTTTTTTAACGGGTTAAATTACTGCTGGTATTTCATAACTTTCTGGGTTTTTTTTCTTCTCATAACACGTATTCTTTGATGGAATGTATATTTCTTGTGTATACAGCAACCACGCCAATGAATGTAGTAAGAATGCTGCTGACTTAGCAATAGTTAGATGTAGACTTGGATAGTGCATGCTTTAACATTAGACTACATTAACATTAGTTTGTCTTCCCCGCTGGTTAGCATCAACACGCCATCAACATCCTGAAAGTTAATTTAATGTAGCTGTATTGAATGCTATGTTCTTTCTTGTAACACAACCCCTGAATCCCTTCTATATGTTTTCTGGTAACCTTTATGAAAGTATTATTATTGGTTTAATTTCTGTACATTTAAAGTAGCGCAAAAATGGGCTGAAAGCAATATTGTCTAGTTGAGTGCAGCAATTCGTCTGTCCGAACAGACGGAAGTCTAGCCAGGAGATTCGAAACGAATTCGAGGATTGTTTTATTTAAACTTTGATTCATGTTGTGTGTGTTTGCTAACTGTCCTCATAGGGCGCTATAGGCAAGGTCACATGGGGTCGAGTATCTGCCATGTTTTTTTCTTGAATTCGAGATATTGCTCCGTGAACAGGTATATTAAAGCGCCAATGTAAACAAAGTAGTGCTAAGTTTTCTAATGTTATATATATGTAAATATTATATATTTAATAAACCTTTACGCCATTCACACACATGTTTATAAATTATGTAAGTTGATATCCAATAAATTTCTAAGATGGCACTCCGAGATAAGTACGGCTCATTTAGTTAACAGCCCTGTATAGTTTCTGAACTTGGTTCGTGTTTTCGTCCCGCGCTATCAAGGTGGTATGAGGTCTATGAAGTGTCCTGCGCCAATACGAGAACTCTCCAAGCGTAAATATTTAACGAACTATACGCTATGGTCAGTTTGCAGCTATTACTTTTTAATGATAGTTCGTTGATGTTGTGAAAGGATTTATAATTGAATTCGCTTGTATCTAGTATGGACCGTACAATATAGTGAATTAATTATGGATGACAATTTCTTGCTTGTGATAGAACACAACATTTCGATAGAAATACCTGTATTGCCCTCGTGTGTTAATTGACTATGAACAGGATATCCAAGAATTAATACTTTATGTTACCCCTGTCTAAATATCATTACAAGCTTATATAGAGTACACAATGCTATGCATCAGCAGTATGATTTGTAAATCTGTTACGATAGTTGATATTAACGTCCCGGCTGTTTGTATTTCAATACATGAACTCCCTGATATAGTACAGTCAAGAACATGTGTAGCAACTTGGTTGTATGTTAACAAAGAATATAAAATTTGTCTGGCCGATGTCTGTGTAATATTAACTATATATTTTTGGAGAAGTTAACACGTGTTGAATGTATAAGCTAGAATGTGTCGCTTAGGATGTCAAGTCTGGTTTGTCTCCCATGTGTTTTGTTCC
Source organism: Mopalia muscosa (assembly GCA_031763545.1). Lineage (NCBI taxonomy): Eukaryota > Metazoa > Mollusca > Polyplacophora > Chitonida > Mopaliidae > Mopalia > Mopalia muscosa. The sequence goes on from JARFOD010103467.1 coordinate 14,898, forward strand.
GATTAGGTATAGCGTCCAGCAAGTAGAGTACGTCTGTGGTTTAAGCAACTTAACTGTATACTAAGCTTAAGGGAAAAGTACACCACAAGAGTTATCGAGTAGTGAACTCCAGGTCCAATCAACCAATCCTCTCCGACAAGTCTCAAGCCATTTATCGTTATTGGTGGGAGTTGCGTCCTGTGGATATATACACGCCCGGTGAAATCAAGGTAGAGCTAATATACCGAATTCTGTTGGAGCCCCGTTTTCCAGTCTGGGAAGCTTAGTGCCACGTGGTTCTCTGTGAATGGCGCCTCGAGGCTAGCTGTAGCTGATTTAGTTTAAGCTACATGTTTCTCTCCGGGATGTAATCAATATTATGTATAAGTACAGCAGAATACACGGATGTAAGGATATTTCAGGTATACGGTTTTAGAATTTGGTTCTTTGCAAACGCTGCCCAGCAATGACTTGAAAATTTAATTTACAGGCATGTCAAAGTTTATTTATATGGGCTACCGCATATGCCATTCTCTTGGAACTGTTCAAACTTAAGAAATTGAGTTTATTCTATACAGTTCGTGTGGATATACAAACATGGTTGTGTTGATCAGTGAACAAGGCTCTTCAGCCAGGGCTTATAAACAATTGGTATGCTACCTTTAACCTCCTAATGCATTACATTGTACATAAGAATAAGCCGTTGAACAAATACTAAATAAGACAAATGCGGAGGGAGCAAACAATGTTGACCTGAATGTGATCTAACCGGAGTTACACACGGACTGCTCATAAGGAGTTTGACACGTCTGTTGTGTTGATATCCCCTCAGCCTCGTCACTTCTTCCAAGGCAGTCAGTTTTCTCAGCCTCTTGTTCAGTAAACACCACCCCCTTCAATCGCGAACAGGACTCGGCCTTGCTCAGACTTAACGTAAGTACAGTTAACCAGTGTGTGTGTGTGTGTGTGTGTGTGTGCTCAATCTTTTCAGTATGTCGTCTAATACACGTAGTGATCTGCAAACATCTTGAAACTGCAGACTGTGTAATGTCCATACCCTGAACAACACGATCCCTCTGCACTGGACAGTCAACTTCATCCACTTGTTTTTAAATCTGTATGGCATGCGATTTTGTAACTATCAGACATCATGGAGCTTTTAAGTGACGACTGGTATCATATGGGATAACAATGCGTCATCAGCTTAGAGCACTACCCTGCGAGGCCCACTACGGAGATATCCACACTTATGTATTTGGCGTTAGACGAAAAGGATCAAATCTCGATCGCCCCGTGAGGGAGCGGGTGGGCCATGGCCCTGCAGAATACTCCCTCGGCTTCCTCGGTCGATCGTAAGAGGC